>SZWC01002476.1:15806-25929 GCA_023375785.1 Penium margaritaceum | reverse complement strand
GCCGTTGAAGTTGTCGTCTTGGTCTGCAAGACGTAGAGTCCATCGACACGAGGAACCTGTGCGACAACCTTCTTGGCAGAGTAGGAGATGTTGATGTCCTTGGTAGGAACTATCACCGCTTCCTTCTCTGTAAAGACCACTGTCATGCCATGGTCAGTTATTTTAGAGACAGAGAGCAGGTTGGCTGTGAAGGAGGGCAAGTAGACCACCCCCTCTAGCTTGAGGTCGGAATCTCCACTGTTGACACCCACTGTGACCAGCTTGTCACCAATCCCCTCAGCTGCCTCAACCTTACCGTTGGCAACCCTGAAGTTCTTGTTATATGGAGCAAGAGAGATAAAGTCTCGCTTCTCGTAAGTGGTGTGCTCGTTTGTGCCCGAGTCAAGGCCATAGGCTCCTGGCCTGAGTATCTCCCTCCCTTTGTTGGAGGCACACTCAGCCATCAAGCTTGTGGGATCCTTCCCACCATTTCCCCCTCGCCAGTCATCCCCGTCTCCTACCTCTTTCTTGGGTGCACGGCACTCTCGAGCCCAGTGTCCAGCCTTGCCACAGTTATGGCAGTTTCCTTGGCGCTTTGTACCCCTTCCACTGTTGCTAGTGCTGTTGTTTCCCCTGAACCCAGAGAAGGAGGTATTGCGGAAGGTGCCAGTGCTCCGTGAGGCAAAGCCAGCCATGTTTGCTTCACTGCTGCTACGACGCATGGCTTCATTCCGCACATACTCAGAGACGGTGGTGTAGGAAACTAGATCTTCAGTCCACCCTCCAATCACCGTTATCATGGGGCCCCAACTTTCCGGCAGCGTCATCAGAAAAATCATAGCCTGCATGTCCGATTTCAGGTCCCACCCCATGCCGGCGGCTTGTTGCAAGAGCGTCTCAAACTTCTGCATAAAGGCGGAGACATCCTCCCCTTCACCAAGCCTCATGCTGATGAGATTTTGTAAAATGAAGAGACGGTTGGCAAGTGAGGAGGACTGAAATACCTTGCCGAGTTTGGCGTATGCCGCGGCTGCCACTGTACAACNACCGCTGATGTGTGAAAGGACTGAGGGTTGTATGGAGGACACAAGAATGGCGAGAGCCTTCTTGTTGAGCTTGACCCATGCCACAAGGTCAGCACCCTCCTCCTTTGGTGCTGGGATAGTTCCGTCAAAGTATCCTAGCAAATCTCTGTCATCCATGATGATCACAAACTGCCACTTCCAGAGTGCAAACCCCTCTCCATCAAATTTGAGGATGGGCGAATGATTCCCTGGTTCCCCTGTCCCTGCCATCCCTACAACTACAACTGCTACAGCTGCTGCACCTGTTGTTGATGCCGATGAACCTGTGTTTGAGGCCGTTGTAGGCTGTTGGTGCGAAGAGGAAACTGCTTCCCTTGTTCACGTTGGCTGTTGCAAGCAGATGTAGGCTGATGTAGGCTGATGTAGGCTGATGTCAGCTCCCAAGGTAGAAAGGTGCAGATGTGTTGCATTCCCCTCCTGCTGATGTCGCCCTGCAAACAGAGAAGTTGGGTGAGAGCGAAGGCGCTCTCACTGCTTGTGACCTTAGCGGTTGCGTGCGTGAAACTTCCCTAACCAGAGGAGTGGGCCCATAACCCTTTGTTAGCTACTGAGCTAACCACCTCCGGCAGAGAAGCCGCGAAACCGAAAAGCTCACAAAGGTTCTTACACCTTCTTCCTTTGCAGGTATGTGTCATGCACCCCAAACTTAATCAGGCATACACTTCACCTTCAAGAGTACTAACGCCTTAGCATTACATCTCAAGAAGAGCTCAAGTCGTCAATACGCAAGAGAGCATCAAGCAAGGGTTAATTGATCAGCATGCAAGACAAGTCCTTTTATAGCTGTCTGTCCAGTCCTAGAACTCAAAAGCACATTCCTGGGAAGTGGCCTGAACCAGCCACGTCACCAATAGACTTGCACTGTGGGCTTGACACATAAGCATCCTAGTGTCAAGGTGACAGACCAACCATGTAGCGTCCAAGAAGCTACGGACTTTCTTTCTTGGAAGCTTCCACAACAAACAAGATATGCATGGGGCCAGGATCAAACTCATGACCTCTCACTTGGCCAAATCAACAAAATGGCCAGGGCAACCACTCACCCACATGGTGTACTCACAGGTCATATCTCACAAGAGACAGAGCATAGTTGAGTCACACTACAACGGATCTAGGGGTCATACCTCCACAAGGGGCAGAGCATTCCTGATCCGTCCTACAACACTGAACAAGGGGCAGAAACATTTAACAGTTTCTCCATTCCCTTACTTGAGGGTTTAAATACTTTAGATGACCACTTGGTTTACACGGGAATCATGTGGATTTACTCTCTTGCATACATGTGTGTATGTGTGTGTATGTGTGTGTATGTGTGTGTATGTGTGTGTATGTGTGTGTATGTGTGTGTATGTGTGTGTATGTGTGTGTATGTGTGTGTATGTGTGTGTATGTGTGTGTATGTGTGTGTATGTGTGTGTATGTGTGTGTATGTGTGTGTATGTGTGTGTATGTGTGTGTATGTGTGTGTATGTGTGTGTATGTGTGTGTATGTGTGTGTATGTGTGTGTGCGTGTGTGCGTGCATGCGTGCGTGCGTGCGTGCGTGTGTGTATGTGTGTGTGTGTGTGTGTGTGTGTGTGTGTGTGTGTGTGTGGAGACCAGTGGACAGTGAACAGTGTACTGATGAGTCTGTTGTAATTTGTGACGTTCTTGTACAGTCTACTGTGACCACTCCGCCGTGCCCATACTCGTGCAGATCCCTGAGGCGGGCCCTGGTGACACCGGTGCGACGACTGGTGGCGGACTACCAGCTTGGAGCCCGCCGACTTCCTTTCCAGAGCCCCGCACACTGCTGGGTCTCCCTGCTGTTTTTTCTACAGCTTGTAGGAGTCTTTTCGGCAGACTGGCCATGAGCCCGATTGAAATGTTTTTGCATTGCGTGTCCACTGTTTGATGATGGATGCATGCATGTGACCAGTTGTAACGTCCGCCTTGTGATCCTGCACTTCTAGGTTCAGACGGCGTAGCATTCTGACATGTGTGCGCACAGTTACGGCCAAAACAATGGTTTTGGGCCAGTTTTAGGACAGCTCTTGGACCGCCGCGTGCGACACCTGCTGTGCGCCGCGGCATGTATTTATGCCATGGACCTGTCATTTGTCATTTCTCTCTGCAAATTCCATTTAAACATTCTGACACTTTGCCTTGTGTCCCCTAGCCAAACTCTTGACGACATGTGACTGTCGTCACCGTCTGATCAGGCACTGACGCCTGGTCAACGGGAGTGTTGCTAGGAAGCTTCCTTGCATCTTCTCTTGATATCAGAGCAGTGAGACAGTTCGCACTGAACTACGCAGCAGAGACGTAGCAGAGCAGCAGCAGTGAGAGTCACCGTTGTAGCAGATCTACTCGGGCCAGTCGAAGACAGCTGGTCGCCGTCGACGCAGCCCACACACATCACATGAGACCGTAGCAGCGGCGTTGCAACCGTGCCAGCAGCAGCATAGCAGCAGAGCAAGAGCACCAGCAACGGCAGCAACAGCGTCGTAGCAGCAGCTATAGCAGCGCGTGGCGGCCGCAGCAAGTGCAGCCGCCGTCCACAGCCGCAGCGGCGGCCGCGGCAACAGCAGCACACCGACAGCAGTGGTGGCAGCAGCAGAGCAGCAGCAGCGGCGGCAATAGCAGCGCAGCAGCAGCAGTGGTAGCCACGGTGACAGCAGTAGAGCAGAAGCAGCTGCAACAACAGTAGCAGTAGTGCGCGGCGGCGGCAGCAAGCAACAGCCACAGCACACAGCAGCGGCAGCAGCGGCATTGCGCAGCCGCTGCTGCCATTGCTGCGCACGCAGCCACGCAGCTGCTGCTGCAGCTGACAGCACAGCTGCAGCAGCAGCTGAGCAGAAGCTGTTGCGTAGCTTCTGTGCACCTTCCGCGCATCTTCCTCGCAATCGCCGCCGAGCGACTGCACGCTCGCGCAGAACCGCGAGAGAGAGAGAGAGAGAGAGGGGGGGGGGTCGAGCTGATGTCAGCATTTTTGCTTGCTGAAATCATCAGGTCATGCTGACGTCAGCAACCATCTGCTGATGTCAGCACCATACTTAGCCAAATTTTTGGCCGGATAGTCAAAAATTGCCAGCGTCTCAACTCCTTGAGAAACACTGAAGTTTTTGCAATCCGACAAACCTGACCTGTCGACTCATACAGAGAGGCAACATGAACTCGTCTGACAACAAGGGGAAGGGGACAGGTGATCCCTCCTCTTCTTCTGGGGTCCTGAGCCCACGCTCGCAGGCCATTCAGGACCTGCGGAGCCAGAAGGATGAGATGCGTCGCCTACAGCAGGAGCAGACTGATGCCATCCGCACGCTGACTGAGCTTCTACGTGCCCAGTCCACGGTCCCACAGTAGGTTCTCGAGGGAGCTACCGGAATCGCGGTCTCTACACAGCAGTCGGCTCAGGCACCCGTAAGAGGAGCTAGACCTGACCCACCACCTCCTGACCTCCTGGATGATGATCCATTCATGCCAGGCATGACAGGTGACTCCCGGATCATGAGATTCGAGTTCTTCAGGAGCGCCTCCGTCAGCTGCAGACGGGCACCAGATCTCCTCGGTTTCCTCCGATACGATCGTCACCCGACTATCCCGGTAACTATCCCCTTCCAGGAGTCTTCCCCGTCCCTCGTCCTCCTCGGCCTGCGGTTGCTCTCCCCACGGAGCGGCAACCCAAGGACTTTGAGACACCACCTCCACGGTACATCAGTGAGGACGGCTTCGACTGTTGGGAGATCCTCTTTCAGGTTTGGGTTGCTTCAGAGGGAGTGTGGCCCTACTACCACAACCTGCATCAGCCTAAAGACCCAGTACAGGTGCTAACGGCAGCCAAGGCAATGTGCGGACTCCTCTATGCCATGCCACGTGAGACCGTCGTCGATATCCGCCTCTTCCTTGGCAAGGCCGGCATAGGCACCGCCGCCGATCCACACGGAGGTTGGGATCTAGCCTTATCCGTGCTGGCCGCAGAGATGCACGCTACTCGTGTAGCACACATTCATGCCTTCCACTCTCTCCGTCAGGGGCCTGCAAAGCCTGCAGCCAATTACTGGCGACGTGCCATGTGCATCTACACGCGCCTTGGGACTTCAGGAGGCACACAGCTGTGGGCGATCCGTACGATGATGCTCGGAGTTTGCCTTGAGTACACTGACATCTTCACACGGTACAGCGACGCTGTCCTCAAGCCCTTTTCAGCCACTCTGCAGCTTCTTCCCTAGCCACATCAGTTCTTCCTCCACTTCAGCCCGCGAGGCAGCCGTGGCCCATCAGGAGACTTCTCTTGTTGCAGCAGTCATCGCATCACCACCATCTTCCCTCCTGCACTCTCCTTCTTCATCCTCCATCAGGTCCTCATCTTCCTCCTCCTCTTCGGCCCTGCCCACACCCTATTCAAACACAGGGTGTTGTAGTAGCAGCTCAGGGGAAGAAGAAGAAGGGGAAGCGTGGATCAGGTCAACAACAGTCACAGCAGCAGTCGTCATCCAGTGGTAGCAGTGGACGTTCTGTTCACTGCTACAACTATGGAGGTGCCCATCGCTACACCGAGTACCAGCAGCCGCTCGACTGGGCACGGATTACTCGTGGGCTCCAGGCTGCACACGCCCTCTGTCCCACGTCCAACACGTCATCCTCACCATCCTCCGGACGGGTGGCGACCACGACTGCAACTGTTCCCGCTTCCTCATCGACAAGCAGCAGTGATCCGGACCCACACGACCGCACCATCGCTAAGCTCCGACACCTTCTGGCGCTCCGCTTTCAGGGAGGTGCGAGTGTGTTATCATCATCGGGTGGTCCACAGACTGTTTGTCCGTCCGTTCTTGTGGCTCGTGACGACGCGTGTGGGGGAGCACAGTCAACATGTGATGAAGATGGGCCTGACGGTACCGATTGGGTTCATGAGTCTCATCTTTGTGCCCTGCGTCGTTCCTCCCCACTGACAGCTCAGCGTCCCTCTGATGCCGAGTGTTCCATTGCCCGTTGTACAGTGACGTCCACCAGTTGTGACTCCGGTGCCACTTGGATCATCGATTCTGGTGCCACTCATCACATGACGTGTCGTCGTAGTGATTTTGTTGTTCTCGGTCCTGTCACGTCTGTCCGTTCCGTCCGTACAGGCTCTGGCCAGTCCTTGCCAGTCCATGGTGTTGGGGTTGTATGTTTTGACGGTCCGTCTGGCCCATTGTACCTTTTTGACGTTTTGTTTGTGCCTGATCTTGAGCTCAGCCTCCTTTCTGTACGTGCCTGGACACTGATGGGCCTCTCTATGGAGCATACCGCAGACTCAGCCACTGTGACTAATACTGACTCTCGTAGCGTTATCCTTCATGCCTCAGTCGTAGATGATATGTATCGCGTCCCTCGGACCTCCTCCCCTTGCTCTCCTTCCTCCTCCGGTCGGGTCTCTGTCACTGGCGTGCTGTCTCCGGAACACCAGCGGTTGCTTCATAAATGTCTGTGTCACGTGGACTCCAATATTGTGTCGAAGCTCATTCGGACACAGCCAGCTCTCGGTCTTGACGCGGCTTATCTCGAAAAGTCACCCAAGACTGACTCTCTCTTTTGCGCTCAGGGGAAGATGCACCGATGTACCTACCCTGACTCTCGTTCCCGAGCGCTTCGGCCTCTCAAGCTAGTTCACTCAGACCTTCTCGGTCCTCTTCCGGTCGAGTCCCTATCTGATCAGGGCCGTTATGTTCTGACTCTGTCTGATGACTCTACCCGGATGTGGTGGGTCTAAAGCCTGCGTCAGAAGAGCGATGCCGCCCTTGCGGTTCGACTCTAGCTAGTGATGGCTGAGCGTTAGTCACATCACACGCTACATACTTTCCGCTCGGATCGCAGCGGTGAGTTTCTTTTCGAGATGGACAGATTATTTGCTGAGCATGGGATCTTTCACCAGGTCTCCGCTACTACTACCCCTCAGCAGAACGGTGTCTTCAAGCGCTGGAACCGCACCATGGAGGATCTGTTCACGCTATGCGATCTGAGTGCGGTCTCCATGAGTCCTTTGTCTTTGAGGGTTTCGCTTACATGACTTGGGTCTGGAACCGCCTCCCGCACGGTACGCTTCCAGACCATATTACACCGTATGAGCTCTGGTTTGGACACCATGTTGACCTTCGTCTCGCTCGCGTCAGGGGATCCCTGGTCTCCGTGTGGTACATCGAGGACGAGAAGTGGTCCAAGGTCTCACCTCGGGGCTGCTTGTGTACCTTCGTAGGCATTTCCCCGCGGTCTAAGGCCTGGCGCTTCTTGGACCTTAGTTGTCGTCGCGTCATTGAGTCACACGACGAGCTCTTTTTCAAGTCTCTCACCTACCGTGACCTGACTTCAATCACGGCACTCTCCGCCACACATGTCCGTTCGAGCCCCCTTCACCTCTCGGTCTCCGGCCCTTGATGACCCGGCGATCATCGCCGTCGGTCCAGAGACCTCGCCCGTTCACCCTGTTTCACGCCCCACAGGTGCCCATGCTTCTGTTCCCGCGCCTACTTCTGCGCCAGTACCTGTGTCTGCTGGCACTCCTGTTTCTGTGTCTGGTCCATTCTCGCCTACTCCCCTACCTGCATCTGCCGGCACTCCTGCCTCTGTGTCAGGTCCAGTCTTGCCTGCTCCTGTTGTCACACCCAGCCCCGTGTCCCCCACACGAATCTCCTCGCATGGCATCACCGACTGCCTTGCCTCAGCCCCCACCAGCTGTNTCACGCGACGACCTCTTTTTCGAGTCTCTCACCTACCGTGACCTGACTTCAATCACGGCACTCTCCGCCACACATGTCCGTTCGAGCCCCCTTCACCTCTCGGTCTCCGACCCTTGATGACACGGCGATCATCGCCGTCGGTCCAGAGACCTCGCCCGTTCAGCCTGTTTCACGCCCCATACGTGTCCATGCTTCTGTTCCCGCGCCTACTTCTGCGCAAGTACCTGCGTCTGCTGGCACTCCTGTTTCTGTGTCTGGTCCATTCTCGCCTACTCCCCTACCTGCATCTGCCGGCACTCCTGCCTCTGTGTCAGGTCCAGTCTTGCCTGCTCCTGTTGTCACACCCAGCCCCGTGTCCCCCACACACGGGGACACGGTGTTGGGTGCCCCGTGTCCCCCGTGTGGGGGACACGGGGCACCCAGCCCCGTGTCCCCCACACGAATCTCCTCGCATGGCATCACCGACTGCCTTGCCTCAGCCCCCACCAGCTGTGGCCGTGCCTATCCTTGAGCCTGAGGTGCGCCCCTCGATTTCAAGTTACTCCCATGAGCCCGGTGCCGTCTTCGGCCACTGGATTCCGGAGCTCAGCGAGCGTCGGGCCCCGCACCCAAGCGCCCCTCTCGCAGCATCGCAAGTGGTGACCCCGGCACAAAGGCCCTAAGCCTGAGTGTCCGCACTGAGCTCACAGAGGTACATCCAGCATGCCCTGTAGGGCACGATCTCGTCACTCGCGAGTTCCATATTGCGTGTGATGCAGCAGCTGATCTTGTGGTCATCAGGCCTAGCACCGAGGCGTGTGCCCTTGCCACGTAGAGCTCTCCCTCTATGGCACCCAAACCGGGCACCCTGAAGGAAGCTCTCTCATCATAGGATGCTGACGCTTGGCGCGCTGCCTGCGAGGATGAGCTTCGTGCTATCCAAGAGCATAGAGTCTATGAGCTTGTCGACCTTCTGCCTGGGAGGAAGGCTATTCAGGTCAAGTGGGTATTTCGCAAGAAAGTGAAGCCGGATGGCTCACTAGAACGTTACAAGGCCCGCTTGGTCGTCAAGGGGTACTCTCAGATTGAGGGCGTTGATTACATTGTCATTTTTGCCCCTGTCGGCCGCATGACCTCAGCTCGAGCTCTGTTCGGTGTAGTGGGTCAGCATGACTGGGAATTGCACCAGATGGACGTGAATAATGCGTTCCTCCATGGCTCTCTAGATGAGGAGATTTACGTGGCTCAACCACTAGGCTTTGAGGATGGTGACAAGGTATGGCGCTTGCGTAAGTCCTTGTACGGCCTCACGCAGTCTCCGAAGTGTTGGAACCGGGAGATCACCGACTCTTAGACTCGTGCGGGATATGTACAGAGCGAGGCAGATCCCTCTCTCTTCATCCTATCGACACCCGAGTGGTTCACCGCTATCTTGGTCTATTTCAATGACCTTCTGATCGCGTCTCCGTCCCTGGAGGCTGTGAATGAGGCCAAGGCTGTCCTTCAGATTGCCTACAGGATGAGGGACTTCGGTCCTACATCGGTGTTTCTTGGTATGGAGATCGTGCGAGATCGCAGGCGTCGGACACTGTTCCTGCATCAGGCATAATACGCACGAGTCGTGGGGGAGCGTTTCAGCGATCTCCTTGGTGCAATGCCCATCGCTTCCACACCTCTTACACTCGATGGGCAGGATGCCCTGAAGGTGGATGATCCCACATAGCTAGGGGAGACAGTGGACGTGACCTTGTACCTCCGTCTCATCCGATCTCTGATGTACCTGGCCACTACCACACGTCCTAACATCGCTTTCGCTGTCAACCTCCTCGCTCGGTTCTCACAGGCTCCACGTGCCAGAGCCCTTCACACGGCTATGCGAGTTTTGCGGTACGTGGTCTCCACGCCGTACCTCAGACTCTGCTTTTGTCGGCAGTGTTCGATGGTCCTTGACGGCTACACTGGAAGCGACTGGGCTTGGAGCCCAGATGGACGCAACCGTGCTGCCTACGTGTTCCTGCTCGGTGGTACCACTCTCTCTTGGCGTAGCGAGAAGCAAGGCTGTATCGCACGTAGCTCGTCGGAGGCAGAGTACGTTGCTTTGGGCGCGCGTGCTGCTGAGGCGGTATGGCTGTAGCATCTGTTTCTTGAGCTTGGTCAGTCAGTACCCGCCATTGTGCTTCATTGCGACAACCAGAGTGTTCTCGCCATTGCGGAGAACTCCGGTGTCTTTCACGCTCGCACGAAGCACATTGCAGTTGAGCATCACTTTGTGCGTGATCTGGTGGAGCGACACGTGATCTCCGTCATGTGGGTTGGCACTGACATGCAGCGTGCTGATTTCTTGACGAAGGCACTAGCTCGCGGAAAGTTCCTGGTGGCCATT
>SZWC01002476.1:0-15694 GCA_023375785.1 Penium margaritaceum | reverse complement strand
GAGGCAGAGTACGTTGCTTTGGGCGCAGGGGCTGCTGAGGCGGTATGGCTGCAGCGCCTGTTTCTTGAGCTTGGTCAGTCAGTACCCGCCATTGTGCTTCGTTGCGACAACCAGAGTGCTCTCGCCATTGCGGAGAACTCCGGTGTCTTTCACGCTCGCACGAAGCACATTGCAGTTGAGCATCACTTTGTGCGTGATCTGGTGGAGCGACACGTGATCTCCGTCATGTGGGTTGGCACTGACATGCAGCGTGCTGATTTCTTGACGAAGGCACTAGCTCGCGGAAAGTTCCTGGTAGCCATTCGTTCTGTTGGGCTTCGCCCCATGCCTGAGGGTGGTTGAGTGTGGGAAGTGTGTCCGTGTCCCATCTGTTTTACACTCATTATTACACTTGTCTCAGTGCTGCACATGTATGGACATGCGTACCATCGGGTCATGGGGGAGTGTTGTGGTTTGTGACGTTCTTGTACAGTCTACTGTGACCACTCGGTCGTGTCCATACTCGTGCAGATCCCTGAGGCGGGCATTGGTGACACCTGTGCGACGACTAGCGGCGGACTACCAGCTTGGAGCTGGCCGACTACCTTTCCAAAGCCCCGGACACTACCGAGACTCCCTGCTGTTTTTTCTGTAGCTTGCAGGAGTCTTTTCAGCGCACTGGCCATGAGCCCGATTTACATGTTTTTGCATTGTGTGTCCACCGTTTGATGATGTATGGCTGTCGCGTCTGGTGATGCAATGAGGAGGTCGTCGACGTAAACAAGGACCGCGGCGAAGGTCTGACCTCGCGGGCTAATGAACAGTGCGGGGTCAGCGGTGCTGCGCTGGAGGCCCCCACGGAGAAGCGTAATGCTGATCTCCTGGTTCCAGCACCGAGGCGACTGCTTCAAACCATAGAGGGCCTTCCGCAGCTGCCAAACTCTCCCAGTGCCATCGTCGAAGCCTGGGGACTGCGTCATGTAGAGCTCCTCACCCTCCAGTGAGCCATGGAGGAATGCGTTGCTCACGTCCATCTGATGCAGCTCCCACCCGTGCTAGGCAACTAGGTTGAACAATGCCCGGCTAGTGGAGAACCGGCCAACTGGGGCAAAGATCTGGTCGTAGTCGATCCCAGGGACCTGAGCAAACCCCTTTGCTGTGAGACGGGCCTTGTACTTGTCCAAGGATCCGTCAGGCTTCTACTTACGCCGAAAGACCCACTTGGCACCGATGGCCTTCGGACCTGGAGGGAGGTGGACGAGGTCATACACGTGGTGCTGTCAGGTAGCGGCGAGCTCCTCGGCACAGGCAGCATCCCAATGTGTGGCCTCAGGGGAGGCTCGAGCCTCGCGTAGGGTGGAAGGGTCCTCTGGGCGCGCTGTGGACTGGACTGAGAGGGCAAGTGCATCACGAGCCCCAGGTGGGATGCGTGCGAGTGCGGCCACGACAACATGCCGATGCTCGTGAAGAAGCATGACGTACCCCAATGCAGAGCCCGGGTGAAGGTCTGCGATAATGGCAGAAGTGGTCAGGCCGAGAGCCTTTGTGCCAGGGTCCCCACTCACGACCGTGGGAGTGGAGGAGACACGTTGAGCCACAGGGGGTCGAGGCGCAACGGAACGGGGAGCGACAGTCTGCGCGCTCACAGTTGGCCGAGGTCGGAGGCTATCACCTGGGCCACGTGTGTAGCGCGGTCGGGCAGAGGATGGTGCTGAGTCCGACGAGCCGACTGAGGCGGACGGTGCTGCTGGTCCAGAGGAGCCAATAGACGCAACAGGCGCTGCTACGCCATAGGAGCCAATGGGCGCAGCTGGAGCTGCCGGCCTAGAGGGGCGAGTGGACGCGTCTGGGGCTGCTCGCCCAGAGGGGCCAGCGGACGTGACTGGAGACGTCGGCCCGTGGGGGCCATCGGAGGCGGCTGGGACTACCGGCCAGGAGGGACCAGCGGGCGCGACTGGGGCTGCCGGCCCGGAGGGACCAGCGGACGCGACTGGGGCTGCAGGCCCGGAGGGGCCAGTAGATGCGACTGGGGTTGCCGGCCCGGAAGAGCCGGCAGACGCGACTGGGGTTGCCGGCCCGGAGGGACTAGCGGACGCGACTGGGGCTGCCGGCCCGGATAGGCTAGCGGATGCTACCGGGGCTGCCGGCCCGGAGGGACCAGCGGACGCGACTAGGGCTGCCGGCCCGGATGGGCCAGCGGACGCGACTGGGGCTGCCGGCCCGGAGGGACCAGCGGACGCGACTGGGACTGCCAGCCCGGATGGGCCAGCGGACGCGACTGGGGCTGCCGGCCCGGAAGGGACAGTAGACGCGACTCGGTCAGCTAGCTCGAAGGGGCCAGCGGCCGCGACTGGGGCTACCGGCTCAGAGGGACGGGGTGATGTGTCACCCAGAAGTGACAGGACGGAGGACGGACTCACCACTCCCCCACGCGACGGGAGGGACACGAACGAGCCGGAGCGGATGAGGTTGCGGGGAAACAGGTCCTCGAAAAAGAGGGCATCGCAGGACTCGACAATGCAGTGTCGGGATGGGTCCCAGAAGCACCAGGCCTTGGACTGATGAGACACACCGAGAAAGGTGCAGGGGCGTCCGCGCGGGGCAAGCTTGCCACCCTACTGTGGAGCGGGCAGCCACACAACGGCTACGCAGCCCCAGACGCGAGCCGGGCGGAGGTCAGCGCGCCGACCGCACCAGTGCTGATAGGGCGTGGACTGGCGGGGAAGGGGACCGTGAGGAACCATGTTCCAGACCCAGGTCATGTAGGCCATGGTCTCAAAGTAGAAGCCATCGGAGACACCTGACTCGACCCGCATGGTGCGGACGGCGTCGGCCATGGTGCGGTTCCACCGCTTGGAGACGTCGTTCTGGGCGGGTGTGTAGGGCGTAGACGTCTCATGGCGGATACCGCAGGAGGCGAGAAAGGTCGTGGCCTCACCCAGGTACTCGCCACCGCGATCGGAGCGAAAGCAACGCAGGGGGCGGCCACACTCGCGCTCCGCGAGGACAAGCCAGTCCTGAATGGTCCAGGCGACATCGCTCTTTTGCCGAAGGCAAAAGACCCAACGGTAGCGGGAGTAGTCGTCCGTCAGAGTGAGGACATAGCGGCCATGCTCGCCGACGGACTCAGTGGGGAGAGGGCCCATGATGTCCGAGTGGACAAGGTCAAGGGGGGCGGACGCCCGTGAGGAAGAGAGGGGGTACGTGGACCGGTGCATCTTGCCCTGAGCGCAGTCAATGTACTCAGTGGGGCATGGGAGAGGGAAGGTCTCCGGATCAAGACCCTTGGCCGGTTGGGTGCGGAGCATGCTCTCTACTGCGGTAGAGTGGACGTGACAAAGGCGGCGGTGCAAGAGGCGGGTGTGCTGAGGAGAAAGCGTGCTGGTGATGAACACATGACCGGTCGTACCCGACGGGGAGGAGACGGGAGGGGAAGAAGCGAGGCGGGGAACGTGCCACAAGTTGCCACAGGCGGTGGCGTGCAGTACGACAAGACCCGACGGACGCAATGACACAGTGCCGACACCACGTGAGTGCACAACGTCCATGCTCATGCGGTCAAGAGCAGTCACGGACAGGAGGCTGAGCTCGAGACCAGGGACGAAGAGAACATCGGTCAAAAGACGTCACTGGCCGGACCACGGAAATGAACAATGCCTACCCCACGGACCGGCAACACCTGTCCGGAGCCCGTCCGAACACCGGAGACATCGCCGACAGGACCGAGCATACTGAAGGCCTTGCGAGATGCCGTCATGTGATGCGTGGCCCCGGAGTCGATGATCCAGGTCTGAGCAGGGTCCTGGACAGGGGTCGCCAGATCAGTCACGGTCACATGGCAACACGCAAGGGACGCGGACACGGTGGACACAGGCGTGAAACGAGACTGCCAGTCGTCAAGCCATGCAATGTCGTCAAGGAGTGGGGTGGATGAGATCACGGGAGATGACGAGATAGACGAGGAGATTGGACACGACCGCAGCTCAGTCTCCGTCATGCAGGGACGGGCGGGAGGGCAGGAGGTGACGCAACTCGCACTTCCCTAGGGAGGAGGGCGAGGGAGGCCAAGCTGGAGCGCGATGAACTGCTCCAGCTGACGCTCTTGAGATGACGGCCCAGGAGTGTAGACAGAATGCGGAGTGACGGCGCCGGAGCCCGGGTAGTAGGGTGACGGAGCCGACGAGGGCAGCGGAGGTGCCAACGGCTGAAGGTAACACTGCTGGGCCGTCTGCTGCGGGTAGTACTGCTGCGACGCGGGTGGCTGCAGGACAGGCGGTGTCGTCGGAGTGGGAGCGGTGCTGGACGAGGTCGAAGTGGTGGGACCTGCAGCAGCGACGGCGGCAGAGGCGAGGCGGCGCTCCCGCTGGCGCTACATGGTGGCAATGACACGGGCCTCGTCCATCGGGAGAGGGCACGTGTACCATCCGTGCCCAGGCTGGCCACAGTTGTGGCAGACCGAGCCACTACCGCTAGTACCGGTCGATGACTGCTGCTGCTGCTATTGCGATGGACCCTTGCCCTTCTTGTTCCGGCTTTTCTTCTTCTTCCCTGAGGGCGATGAGGTAGCTGCGACAGGGGAGGCAACCGCCACGGAGGCAACGGCAGGGGTGGCGACGGCAGGGGATGCAAGGGCCTCCGCACGATGGAGCTGGGACTCCTTGTGAGCTTCCTCAATGCGGAGGAAGAGCTCGTATGCCCAAGGCATGAGAGTGCCCTGGGCCTCCATGGTGGTGAGGACGTCCTGAGGATAATGGACGAAGACGTCAGCGTATGCGCTGGTGGCGCCGCGCTTGATTGTGAGGAGCGCGGACAGTGGGGGTGGAGCCGACTTGCCGAGTCGACGGAGGATGTCCTCCGCTCGCTGCCAGTAGGCAGTGACTGTCTCGGCCTCCCCCATATGGAGGGAGTTGAACTCCCGGAGCAGGCGGCTGATCTCAACGTCGTTGGACAGGCGATGGGGTCTGGTGAGGACGTGCCAGGCGGCTGCCGGGTCTGGGATGGCGCCAGCGGTGAAGTCGCCGAGGAAGGGCTCCAGGGCAAGGCGGGAATTTGGAGAGGCGACGGGTACAAGGGCGCGAACGGCGCGACCAGCGTCATATAGCTGGTCGGCCTGGGTGGAGTCGTAGGGGAGGGTATAGTAGGCCCACAGACCCTCCCCCTGCGCCCAGATCCGGAAGCTGAGCTCCCAGCTCCGGAACTGCTCGCCGGCCTGAAGCGGCGGTGGCGGCGTCTCAAAGTCCTTCTGCCTACCGCTGGCACCCAGAGTGGGGCCAAGGACGGAGGTCACTGTCTGCCGTTTGCGCTGAGTCTGCTGTTGTGCTAAGTAGTATGTGGCGGCGGACACCGCGGGGCTAGCGTGCCCTGGAGGGACAAACGACGGCGGCGCACTGGTGGCGGTCTGGGAGGCGACTGGCTGTAGCGCCGCAAGCTGCTGTGTCAAGGTGGCGAGTTGTTGCTGAAGAGCAACAAGTGGGTTAGGGGTGCCGCCAACGTTACTAGTGGGCTGCTGCTGCTGCTGCTACTGCTGTAAGGGCGGCGGCTGCTGATTCTGCAGAGGCGGTGGCTGCTGCTGTATGGGCGGCGGCTGCTACTGCTGCAGCAGTGGCCGCTGCTGCTGTAGAGGGGGCGGCTACTGCTGCTGTAGCGGCAGTGGCTGCTGCTATGTGGACGGTGGCTGCTGCTGTAGCGGCGGTGGCGGCTGCTGCTGTAGTGGCGGCGGTTGCTGCTGTAGCAGCGGCGGTGGCTGCTGCTGTATGGGCGGCGGCTGCTGCTGTATGGGCGGCGGCTGCTGCTGTAGAGGCGGTGGCTGCTGCTGCTGCAATGGCGGCGGCTGCTACAGCGATGGCGGTGGCGGCGGCGGCAGCTGCTGGTCCTGCGGCGGCGGCGGCTGCTGCTGCTGTAGCGGCGGCGGGTGCTGCTGCTGCTGTAGCGGCGGCGGGTGCTGCTGCTGCTGCTGCTGCTGCTGTAGCAATCGCTACAAGAAAGGAGGAGTGGGAGTCCCCCCATCAGAGGAGGACCCCCCTCGCCTGGACTACCAGCCATGGCTTGGTGTCTGGTTTTTTTTTGTTCTTTTTTTTCCTTTGTGTTGTTGCTTCAACAAGAAGTTGGGGGAGTGGGAAGTTGACCCACTCCTCTCGCCTTCCCCCTTTCCCCTTTCACCCTCCTTTTTTTGTTCATGATGTCAGTAGTGACGTCAGTAGTGACGTCAGCAGTGACGTCAGTAGTGACGTCAGCAGTGACGTCAACAGAGGGGTGCTGACATCAGCAGCGGCGATTGTTGGGGCCGCCGCTGCTGTTATTGGTGCTGATGCTGCTGCTGCTGCTGCTGCTGTTGTTGTTGCTGCTGCTACTACTACTACTGCTGCTGCTGCTGCTGCTGCTGCTGCTGTTGCTATTGCTGCTGTTGCTATTGCTGCTGCTGCTGTTGCTGCAGCTGTTTACTACTGTTGCTGCTGCTACTACTGCTGCCGCTGCTGCGGGTGCTGCAGCTGCTGCTGCGGGTGTTGCAGCTGCTGCTGCGGGTGCTGCAGCTGCTGCTGCACGTGCTGCAGCTGCTGCTGCTCGTGCTGCGAGCTGTAGCAGTTGTTGTGGCTGCTGCTATTATAGAAGCAAGCTGCTACAGCTCGCTGCTGCAGTTGAGTGCTGCTGCATCTGCTGCGTGCTGCAACAGCTGCTCGCTGCAGCTGCAGGCTACTACAGCGAGCTGCGGGGGTGGGGAGTTTTTTTGTTGTCTCTTTTTTCTGTTTTTTTTTTCCTTGTCACAGCGGGCAGCAGCCCGCTGTCTGCTGCGAGCAGCGGGCTGCTGCTCGCCCAGCAGCAGCGAGCTACTGCTCGCTGCTTGCTCGCTGCGAGCAGCGGGCAGCAGCAGCCGCGGCTGGCACCTGCTGCTCGCTACTGCTGCTGCTGCTGCTGCAGCTGTCAGCTGCTGGAGCTCCCTGCAGCAGCTGCTGCAGCCCGCTGCTGCTGCTGCACGCTTCTGCAGCTGCTGCATGCTACGTGATGCGGCTGTTGCCTGCTGCTGCTGCGGGCTGCTGCTGCTGCATGCCGCTGCTGCTGCTGCACGCTGCTGCTGTTGTTGCTGCGAGCTGCTGCTGCTGCGGGCTGCTGCTGCTGTGAGCTGTTGCTGCTGCTGCTGCGAGCTGCTGCTGTTGCGAGCTACTGCGAGCTGCTACTTCTGCCTACTGCTACTGGTGGTGCCAATCACTGCACCTGGGTGACGTTGCCGCGTGCCTCGTCGTCCACATACGTCAGACGCCGCCTGCCGCTCACCTCCTCACGTCACGCGTGGGGGTCAGTGCTGCCGAAAAAATTCGGCAGCATTTCCCCTGGCCTAGTGGCCGTGGGAAAAATTCTGACACCGCCACCAGGAGGGTCAATGCTGTCGGAAGAAATCCGGCAGCATTTCCCTTGCACTGGAGCGTATGGGAGGTCCGCCGGCGTTGTCTGGCACCTGTTCGCCAGTCTTCTGCTACTGCTGCTACGCTCTGGCTCTTATACCAAAAAGGAAACTATGCAGCAGGTTGGGGCAGCAGCGTTCTTGATGCAGCGTGCGGGCTTCCACGCTCGTTGCTTAAGTCAACTGCCCCCTCAGTCTGCTGCTCTAGAGTCTAAGGGTACGTTTGGCCTCGGCCGAAAGCCAAGACGGCCAGACGGATTCCGACTCCAGAGACGGAGAACCGAGCCGCCTAGATTAGGCTGTTGACATGGAACTAAACATGATTGGAGCGTTTGACCAGGATCCCCGTTGATGCCTCCAGTCGCTGCATGCCAAGTATGAATCCGTGTTGCACTTTTGAGTATCCGTGAATCCGTGTCCTGGAGTTGGCCGAGGCCAAACGTACCCTAAGTCTGGAAGGTCTGGGTTTTGTTACTCAGAAACGCGCGCGCCATAGTTAGCGCCAGAAAGCAGCTGAAAACTGATAATAACTGATTAGGAATGAAGAATGAACAGCAATGGGGGACCCCTCCAAGTTCTAGCCCCCCCCCCAGCTCTGTAGAGCTTGTTCCTCAGTTCATCAGCCAATCAGAAAATAGCTCAGTTCAGGCTGGCAGGTTTTCTCGGTGAGGCCTGCAAGGCAGCCGACAGCCCAAAACCCGGGTGTCGTCCGTTTTGCCTGAAAACTAGACCATACCATAATACTGACGCTGCAAACGTAGCCGTGTGGTCAGAATCTGCTAGAAGAATAGTTCTAAGGAGTTATGGCAGCCTAAACCCAGATAGTGCCCACGATGGTTTATGCTGCCAAACAGGGCCATGCAACATGCAATTGGGACCCTAGGCAGTGCATGACGACGCAGGCACGACAGTACGCGTTGGGCGCATGCAGACAGCGACTGCGGCGGGAGTGACTGCCGGCAGTGCGACCGCCGAGGAGGCCTGCCGATGGAGCTGAACACGTCGCCGGAGAGAGGAGGCTCCAGCGAACCGCGAGACGACCTCAGCGTGCGTCGGCTCCACCGGACGACACTCCATCGGCGTCGAGTCTCGCCGTCAGTCATCTGCACGCCGATGTACACAAGCCGGGAGGACACAACAGAGCACAATGAGCACAAAAAACCAACACATGGATGCATGCATGTGACTAGTCGTAGCGTCCGTCTTGTGATCCTGCACGTCTAGGTTCGGACGGCGTAGCATTCTGACATGTGTGCGCAGAGTTATGGCCAAAAGAGTGGTTTTGGGCCGGTTTTAGGACAACTCTTGGACCGCTGCGTGCGACACCCGCTGTGCGCCGCGGCAGGTATTTATGCCATGGACCTGTCATTTGTCATTTCTCTCTGCAAATGCTATTGAAGCATTCAGACACTTTGCCTTGTGTCCCCTAGCCAAGCTTTTACCGTTGCGTGCACAACTTGTGACTGTCGTCACCGTCTAATCAGGCACCGACGCCTGGTCAACGGGAGTGATGCTAGGAAGCTTCCTTGCATCTTCTCAGAGTCAGCACTTAATCACCAATACCAACAATGTGTGCATGTCGAGCAAGGCAAGAGGATATTCTAGGAGTGCGAAGGGCCATAATCGGGACACAAACATCAACACTCATTCCCTCAACTGAAACCACTGATTCAGGTATGAATTGGTGAATAATAACAAATGCTGGAACCAAATTGGACAATGTGGAAAGTGTGGAGCGAGCTGCACTAGCAGAAATTGCCAAACGTCGCTCTAAGCTTTCTTCCTCACAAGTGTTGTCAAATCTACCTCAGTGGGCTAAATGTACCTTTGATTGTTTCCACAGCTATGTAGCCAAGCTAATATTGTGGAGAATGCAAATGAACGCTGAACTTCAGAAAATTGAAGGCACGGCCCCTTAACCTCAGTGTTAATGACTCTCCAGGTAATGTTAAAGCTGGACAAAAAGACAGAGAATCTGCTCAGTGTCAGAAACCCAAGTAGAGGAGAAACAGAAAATGGTGTGGGGACAGGGCAGTAGAGCACTAGGAGGACTTAACCTCACAAACAAGTACGGAAATGGGGAAAGAGATGAACTATCTCAGTGGAAAACTGATTGTATGTTCATGCAAGGGCACAGATTCAAGAAGCAAAACCACTCCCTCCCATGACAACCAGCTGTGTCCGCCAGCTTACATGTGATCTCCTTCACTCTCCAAACTGACAGAACCAGCCATAACAAAAGAACACCAAGACCCTGTCGGCCTGTTGGGCTAACAACAACTCAGAGCACCAGCAACAACCGCTGGCCACCTTGGCCCTGCATTTGCTGCAGCCCGCGCCGGCCCAACGACTTGCGAACACAAGCGCGGCACAGAGGAGAAGCACAAGCTGCAGAAGAAGCGGCCAGAGTCAAGCAGCCTCTGTTCCGAGGACACATCCGGTCAAAGCGATGACCTCCGAGAGAGCTGGGTCGGGGCCCTGGCCCCCATGCGTGCCTTGGCGGCCCAGTCAAACACGTGCGGTGTGGGCGAGTTTGGAGAACTGGATGGCAGGCTCCCCTCCCCCACCGACAGCAGTGACCGTGACGACTGCGCCGACAGCAAGGACTGCACCGACTGGGACGACGGCAGCGACTGCGACGACGGCACTGACAGCAAAGACAGCGGTGACTGCATCGACTGCAATGACTGCCAAGACTGCGCTGACTGCAAGGACGACTGTGCTAATCCCGACTGCGCCGATGTGCTGCTGTGCAACAACTCCTCAGCAGGAGCCACGACACCGGTAGACACAGGCTCAGGAGGAGCGGCTGCCGCTGTTGCTGCTGCTGCTGTTGCTGTTGCTGCTGCACCACCAACACCAGCAGCAGCAGCTCGCATGGCCTTGTCAGAAGCGCCGGTCTCCAAGGCAAGTGAGGGCAGCGGGAGGGCAGACAGAGGGTGCCACGGGTAGCGGACGAGGGGCTGCATACCCTGGCTATGATGAGATGGAGAGGCCGCATACCTCTGCAAGGCCTGGACGTCGCTGTTCCCCCTGACAATCCCAGGAAACCCATCGACAGGCTGCGCCACTACACCGCGCCGTGGACAGTCGCCTCGTGCTACGACCCCAGGCAAGCTGTGATGGCGGAGCAGCCAAGAGGGCTCCTGGAGACCCCCTGTTGTCGAAGCAGCAGCAGCAGCAGCAGCAGCAGCTACCGCCACTGCTGCTGTGATGGTGGCGGTGCGGGCATGAGTAGGGCAGAGAGAACTTGGCTTCCTGTGGAAAGGCTGGGCCTGAGCTTGCATTGGTGGATAGCTGCCTATGACTCGGCATTCCGCTAGCGGTCGAATGTCCCCGGCTTGGTGGCCCTTCCTGGCAGGTGACCCCAACTCCCACTCTTGCTGCTGCTGCTGAAGCTGCTGCTCAGTCGAAGATCCAGCAAGACTCAGCTGCCTCCTGTCTTCGCCTTCCGACATGTCCTCCCATCCACGGGTCCCCATGAGGCCCGAGGACGACCCAGGTGTGACACGGCCTGGGCTGCTGAAAGTGGCTGACAGGACGCCCGCTATGTCAGCGCTCTGGTGCCTGAGGAGGACAACAGGGCGTCGATTCGGGTTTAGCCTGCTGCTGCTGCGACCACCACTACTGCCACTGGAGTTTTCCCTGAAGATGCCGCAACTGTTGCTGCTGCTGCTGCTGCNACCAAGACACTCCTCTTGATTTACCTGCCCTCTTCGCAGACTCGTGGACGTCATGTCAGAATCGGCGGGCTTGCCCGATCCTCCACCGCTGCTGCTACTGCAGAAGAGGGGTTCAGAGTCTGAGAGGGAAGCAGCAAGGGCCTCCGAGGCTGCAGCCGCGAGGCTGAAGTTTGTCCAACTGTGCGCTGTGGGCAGAGTGGGCTGGCGACATAATGCGCAGCGTGCCAGGCTTGGTTGCTTGGGGAAGATGGCAGAGGAGTTGCTTCTGGTGCTGGTGGCGCTGTTGGAGGGAGGAAAGGAGGAGACAGAGGAAGAGGAGGGGGAGGAGGAGGAGGAGGAGGAGGGGGAGGAGGACGAGGAGGACGAGGAGGACGAGGAGGAGGACGAGGAGGAGGGGGAGGAGGAGGATGAGGAGGATGAGGAGGACAAGGAGGAGGAGGAGGACGACGACGAGGACGAGGACGAGGACGAGGACGAGGAGGACGAGGAGGAGGACGAGGAGGAGGACGAGGACGATGACGAGGACGAGGACGAGGACGAGGACGAGGACGAGGACGAGGACGAGGACGAGGACGAGGACGAGGACGACGACGACGACGACAACGACGACGAGGAGGACGAGGACGAGGAGGAGGACGAGGAGGAGGAGGAGGAGGACGACCACGACGAGCCCGAGGATGAGGACGACGAGCATGAATACGACGACGGCGAAAACGATGATGACAACGACGACGACGAAGACGACAACAAAGACAAGGACGACGACGACGACGACGACGAGGGGCAACCAAACTCTGAGAACTGAATCAGTGGCCGCAGACGCCTGCTGCTGCTGCTGCTGCTGCTGCTACCGCTCCTGCTGCTGCTGCTGCTGCTACTGCTGACGCTGTCACCGCTGCTGCGCTGCTGCTGAGATGGCAACAGCAGGAGCCCATGACGGGCAAGCCTGTGGCAACGGCTGCAAAGCACACGCGCGGTGGGAGCAGACTCAGCAGCAGCACGAATTGCCTCGGATGCGGCGGCGGGAACTCCCGCTGCTGCTGCTGCTGCTGATGCGGCGGCGGCAGGCGATTCCATCACTGCAACCACGGCCAGCGATCTTGCTGCTGTGCTCAGCTGGCAACGCGATGAGGCCGGGGAGGCAACCAGCATGGTGCTCCGGTTTGGGCTGGTTTCATCCTCCTGGGTCCGCTCTTGCGCTTGCTCCTCGTGGACATCTAGATAAACTTGCGCTTGCGCTTGAGTACGCACGTTTAGCTGCCTGGGTTCGACCTCATCCGTTTTGTGGGATGCATGCGCATGCGCGTGAGCATGCGCGTGAGCATGCGCGTGGCCAGACGCGTCCGCATGCACATTCGACTGTGTGTGCATGTGCAGCATGGCCGCGTCCCAGAACTGCAGGCGGGACCATTTTGGTCCGCCGGCAACTCCGCTCATTGTTCCACTCCCCGACTCTATCGCCTCAACGTGGAAGCTGACGGCCAGTGGGTTGAGAACCTGAAGCAGCGTCGCTAAAGCCCTAACGCTTGTGCTCCCGTGCTCCCTGAGCTTGAGCGACTGTTGGTTGTCCTGATGCAGCTGCTGTTGCTGCAGCTGGCGCCTCTGCCGCTGCTGCTGCTGCTGCTGCTGCTGCTGCTGCTACCGCTGCTTATCGCGCTGATGCTGCCGCCAGTGCTTCTGCCGCTGATGGTGGTGATGCTGCTGCTGCTGGTCTTGCTGCTATCTGCTACTGCTGCAGCTGCTGGAGGTGATGCTTCCTCTTGCTGCTGCTGCCGCTGCTGCAGCTGCTGCCTCCGCTGTTCTTGCTGCTCGTCCTGCTTCATGCTCCATGATGCCGGAGCAGGTGGTGAGTCACTTCGGCCTCACCTGTTGAGCACATCCTGGCCAAGGTCGGGTGAGATGAAGATACTCATGGAAAGTTGGGCAGGCTAGCCGAGAGGTCGCCAGCGGTTACTGCTCGCTTGTCGTGTTGCTCGTACTCGTAGCAGGTCACTGGCGCAGAAACATGACGACTCGGGGTCGGGGGAAACCTAGCAGCCGGTTGTGTCGGATTGCAATGCGATGGCGGTGACCAGCCTCAGATCCAGATGTGCAGGCGGATTGCTAGAGAATGAGAGCATGCAAGAGGACCTAGTGTCGGATCAGAGGGTTTATGGTCGTGACGGCAGCTTGGTTGACGTTATCGGCAAGCCAGTCATTCGATCAATGAATGCTTCATTCGTGAACGCATCGGTCCCAAGCAACACTTTGGGATCGGCGACGGGTTCGCGATGGGTAAGTTGAGGGCCGGCAGGCACTGTTCCTGCGAACACCCACTGCCGCTGCCGCAGTTGCTCCAATGGCAACACGCCTTTCGCCCAGAATTCAGCGCCGAGGTCTTTCAGAGATCCTGGGTGCGAGATCCCAGTGCCAATTCTCCCCAAAAGGGACAGCGAGGCCCAGGTGGGAAAAGGACCACCTTTTCCTCTCTCGCCAATCCGATCTGCCCAGCATCGTCTGATCTTCCCCTCGCTCGGTCATGACGTTGTGCTTGCGAGGGGAAAGGGGATGCGTCATCTACATCGACGGCTGCCTCGCACCCCCCCCCCCTGGATCTTCCCGGCATCACGGCCTCGTTGTCGTCCCCCCCCCACCCCCCGAACCCCCCATCCCCGAATCGTTCGGGCCTTCTAGGGTGCGGCTGGTAAACGCTGCAATCCATCGGACAGTTCTTTGCACCTTTTGCTGGACTTTCCTCGTCTAAACACCTCACCCTGCATACTCATCATTTTCATCGGCGGTCAGGAGAGCGATGCGGTCGGGTCCGGATCGACTTTTTTTCCACTGCGGACGAGCATCGAGCTTCCAACTATGGACGTTCACACGTTGGAAACAGAGGTGGTTGGGACGATTCTGTTCAGCCATTGGTGTGCCATGTTGGGCCCGCCAGGATCGCTGAGAAAGCAGATCTTCCGGACGAATGGACGTGGAGGGCCGAGCCACTCTACGTGGACGAACTGTAAGGGTTAAACACCGCAGACAGGACCGACTGCCCATCGATGCAATCCATCGTTGAGGAGGCCCAACGACACATTCCAGCGTTTACCAGCCGCGCCCCTAGTCTCCGGGTCTTCCAGCTTCCGGAGCGTGATTTGCCATCAGAATGAGCAATACGTTCACGCTATCGTGGGGATACCCGCACCAGGGAGACAACCCGCCGGCGGAGGGGGGGCGCGGCCGGGAGACGATCGCGCGTGACCGCCCCCGTCTCCCTGCTTTGGGTATCCGCGTTTACCCAAAGCCGGGAGACAAAAAGTTTTTATCGCCTCGCGGTTTGTCGCTGCCCGTCACCCGGGTAACCCCGAAAACGCAGAACGGTCCGAACGGGACCTCGCGACCGACCGTACAATGTGATCGCACCCCTACTTTGCGTTCGAGAACCGCCGGCCGGTCCAAGGATCCAACGGGATCTGCAGGCGAATCGACGGCGCAACAGCAACATTCTCGATTTTGCCAGAAGGTCCAACTATAACGTAGACGACATTCGAACGTCACAAAAATGTTTGAGGTCCAGTAGGACATTTCTAAGCACTTGCCTACAAAACTTCAATTGGGAGAGAATAAACGACAAGAATGATACTATAAGGAGAACTTTTACCGAAATTAAATCCTGAATGAAAAAAAAACCCTAAGTAAAATCTCAGCTTAACCAAAACAATTACCTAACAACGAGTAGAAACAACAAAACTGTTCAAAGTAATTCCTCCATAAGTGAATACATCATTTTCATTCAAATCTATTTCTATAAATATGTATTTATGAGGAAATTAATTTTTTACGAAAATAAAAATTAATTCTAAACATGCTCATAATTTCACTAGATATAAATGTTTTCGTTTCAAGTTGTATGGATGAAAACATTTTTCATGATACAAAATGCTTTACATCATCTAAAGACTTTATAATTTTCATTAAATTACAATTATCATACATTCTTATTAAATGATGAAATCGATTCCCGAACTTTCATCTTTTATTTCATGGTACTTCCATGTATCCATCAATGTTGTAAACATAAAGAAAAATTAAACATCAATATCTTTTAGAGAAAGAAACTATTGTCGTATTTTATCATTCTTTTGTAATTCCAGAGTTCTGGAAGGTACAATTGATTTTTATAAAACTTAAAAAAACCTAACTTCTGCCCAATGATTCGGCACAACAATGTAACATCTTCATGAATTCTAATTCATTGATAAATTCATCAATATACTTTTCTATTTCGAAATTAATCAAAAACTAAACCCAATGTGCACAGACTCGTAAACCATATTCCTCTCATAAATGTATGTATACGTATATCTACAGATATATGTACATCTAAATGTGTATAAATATGTATATGTATCTGTAAATGTATATGTATATGCATATGTATATGTATATGTATATGTATATATATATATATATATATATGTATATGTATATGTATATGTATATGTATATGTATATGTATATGTATATGTATACGTATATGTACATGTATATGTATATGTATATGTATATGTATATGTATATGCATATGTATATGTATATGTATATGTATATGTATATGTATATGTATATGTATATGTATATGTATATGTATATGTATATG
>SZWC01002475.1:211277-223769 GCA_023375785.1 Penium margaritaceum | reverse complement strand
ACCTCCACATGCACTCCCCACATACAATTCCCATCCTTCCCGCCCTCTCCCTTTCCCCCGGGGGAGGGAGGGTTGGGTGAAAAGTGCATGAGGGGAATGCACGTGAGAGTGTACAAAACTATGCATGGAATGAGAGTAAAAACGTACACTAGTGTATGGATGGTGAATGAGCCTACCACCAGTTACATCACTAAACATCGTGTAGACTAGTGCATGGTATTGACTGCATCCCACTCATCCAGCCACGCACCTCCACATGCACTCCCCACATACACTTCCCCCCCCCCCCTCGGGAGGGGGGGAGAGGAGGGGGGATAGGGTGAAAAGTGTATGAGGGGAGTGCATCTGAGAGTGTACAAAACTATGTATGATATAGGAATAAAAATGTACACTAGTGTATGGATGGTGAATGAGCCTACCACCAGTTGCATCACTCAACATCGTGTACACTAGTGCACAATACAGAGTACGTCGCACTCATCCAGTCATGCATCTCCACTTGCACTCCCCACATACACTGCCCACCCCCCCCCCTCCCAGGGGATGGGGGGTGGGTTAAAAGTGTACGAGGGGAGTGCATGTGACAGTGCACAAAACTATGTATGGAATGATTATAGAAATGTACTCTAGTGTATGGATGGTGAATGAGCCCACCATCATCTATATAACTGAACATCGTGTACACTAGTGCACGGTATTGAATACACCTTACTCATCTAGCCACGCACCTCGACATGTCCTCCCCACCTACAATTTCCTTCCTTATCCCTTCCCTCCTCCTCCTGAGGGGCGGGGGGTTTGGTGAAGAGTGTATGAGGGGAGTGCATCAGCAATATCCACGGCTATAGTTGTCGCACACTAGTGCATCATTCCACCCGCACTACACTCACAAGTTCCTACACTTCCTCATGCACTCCCCAAATGCACTTTGTCCCTAAGCCACCCCCTACTCCCAGGTAGTACTAGCCTAACCCAAAGAATGTCGTACACTTGTGCACCATTCCACCCACACTACACTCGCTAATTCCTACACTTGCTCATGCACTCCACACATACACTTTGTCCCTAAGCCCCCCGCCACATCCCCACATAATACTAGCCAAACCCAAAGTATGCCGTACACATGTGCACCATTCCACCCGCACTACACACACAAATTCCCACACTTCCTTATGCACTCCCCACATACACTTTGTCCCAAAGCCCCCCGCCCTTACTCAACACGTAGTCCACCCAGCCACCTCTAGCCCATACGCCGGAACATTATTAACTGGTGTTCAACATCTTAGAACCTTCCTTATAGACCATTTCCCTTCATACACACTTCATTTAGTGTATGAAAGTCCTTCGACTAACTCTACCTCAACAAGCAGTGGCACGGTATGGCTAGCATGCACAGTGACCAACCAAAGGATGCATACGTCACTGACTACGACCGAATAAGTCCACTATGTGTGGTCAACATTGACAACTCATAACACGAGTCACAAATGATCAGAGGGAGAGACAATGGTTTGGGAAGCCTATGTATTGCCTAGAAAGGACAAAGAACTTCAATACGTAGTGGCACGGTGTGGCTAATATGCACACCAAACAACCAAACTAGGCATATGTCACTGATCATGACCAGAGAACTTCAATAAGGGTGGTCAACGTTGACCAACCATAACACGAGTCACAAACGGTCAGGAGAGGAAACAATGCTATGGGAATATCGGCTCTCAACTACCAAGTACAACAACATTCAGTCAGTAGTAGCACGGTGTGGCTACCATGCACAATGACCGACCAAACTAGGCATATGTACTGCCTTTGACCAAAGAAATCCGCTGTGTGTGGTCAACGTTGACAACTCATAATACGAGTCACAAATGGTCAGAGGGGAAAACAATGGTTTGGGAACACCAAGTATCAAATAGCAAGCACAAGGGGCATCAATACGCTGTGGCATGGTGTGGAGACCATGCACGATGACCAACCAAAGTAGGAATATGTCACAGACCATGACCAAATAATGTCACCAAGTGTGGTAAACTTTGACAACTCATAACACGAGTCACAAATGGTCAGGGTGGAAGATAATGGTTTGTGAATACTAATTATCGGCTAGCAAGTACAAATACCTTCAATATGTAGTGGCACAATGTGGCTTCAATGCACAGTGACCAACCAAAGTATGCAGATGTCACTAAACATGACCAACAAATTTAACTTCATGTCGTCAACATTGAAAACGCATAACACGAGTCACAAATGGTCAGAGGGGAAAACAATGAGTTGGGAACACTAGTTATCAACTAGCAAGTACAAAGACCTTCAAAAAGCAGTGGCACGGTATGGCTAGCGTGCATAGTGACCAACCAAAGGATGCATACATCACTGACTATGACCGAATAAGTCCACTATGTGTGATCAACATTGACAACTCATAACACGAGTCACAAATGGTCAGAGGGAGAGACAATGGTTTCGGAAGACTATGTATTGACTAGAAATGACAAAGAACTTCAATACGTAGTGGCACGGTGTGGCTAATATGCACACCAAACAACCAAACTAGGCATATGTCACTGATCATGACCATAGACTTTCAATATGGGTGGTCAACACTGACCAACCATAACACGAGTCACAAACGGTCAGGAGAGGAAACAATGCTATGGGAATATTGGTTCTCAACTACCAAGTACAACGACCGATAATCACTAGTAGCACGGTGTGGCTACTATGCATAATGACCGGCCAAAGTAGGCATATATACTGCCTTTGAGCAAATAAATCCGTTGTGTGTGGTCAACGTTGACAACTCATAATACAAGTCGCAAATGGTCAAAAGGGGAAGCAATTGTTTGGGAACACCAGGTATCAAATAGAAAGCACAAGGGGCTTCAATACGTTGTGGCACGGTGTGGAGACCATGCACGATGACCAACCAAAGTGGCATATGTCACTGACCATGACCAAATAATGTCACTAAGTGTTTTAAACTTTGACAACTCATAACACAAGTCACAAATGGTCAGTGTGCAAGATAATGGTTTGTGAATACTAGTTATCGACTAGCAAACACAAATACCTTCAATATGTAGTGGCACCGTGTGGCTACAATGCACAGTGACCAACCAAAGTATGCACATGTCATTGACCATGACCAACAAATTTCACCTCATGTGGTCAACGTTGACAACTCACAACACAAGTTGCTGATAGTCAGAGGGGGTAACAATGGTTTGGAAACACTAGCTATAAACTAGAAAGCACAAAGACCTTCAATACATAGTGACACGACGTGGTAACCACTGAAAGTGACAAACCAAACTAGGCATATGTCACTAACAATGACCAAAGAATTTCAATATGGGTGGTCAACGTTCACAACCCATAACATGAGTCACAAGTGGTCAGAGGGGGGAGCAATGGTTTCAAAATGCTATGTATCTTCTAGGAAGTACTAATATCTTTCGTGTGTATTGGCACGGTGTGGCTACCGTGCACAATGACATATCCAAGTAGGCATACATCACTGCTCATGACCAAAGAAGTATAGTGTGTGTGGTCAACATTCACAACTCATAATCCAAGTAAAAAATGGGCAGAGGGAGAAACAATGGTTTGGGAGTACGTGGTATCAACTAGCAAGTACAAATACCTTCGATAAATTGTGGCACGGTGTGGCTACCATGCACAATGACCAACCAAAGTATTATTGTGTCACTGAATATCATAAAAGGAGTTTCACTGTGTGCTGTCAACTTTCCTTCTTACGGCTGGTCAATCGGAGCAATGGTTGAGAGGTTATTCAAGCTCGAAGTTGCAAAATCTGAAATTCCGTCTGCGTCAATTCTTTATGAATAAACTAACATTGTTATCATTCATAAATTTGAAAACTACCCTCTAATGTTACACCCCTTGTTTAATGTCCTCTACACATATGAACCCTTGTAATGTCACTTGGACATCATATGAACACCGTGTGAGTTGGCTTAGTGCTTATAGAGTTAAATTATGGAGCGGTAGGTCCTAGGCTTGAATCCTCGTACGCGCAATATAGAATAGGCTCGCAACCTGGGGGGGGGGGCGGCCGTGTTGTGATACCTCAACTCTACCTTCGAGCCTAAGCCGTGGGGGGGTAGGGGGGGTGTCATAATGCGGTCGCAAATCTGTCCTCTAGGTCGTCCACGAATCATCCCTCTAGGGGGGTGGGAGGGAGTATTCCAGTGAAGGCAGCTACGCGTAACAAATCAACAAAAACCGACCTGGTGTCAAAGGGAGAAACCTTTTGCTATTTATTGACTAGCTAGTGTGGTAAACTTTGACAACTCAAAACACGAGTCACAAATGTTCAGGGTGGAAGATAAAGGTTTGTGAATACTAGTTATGGACTAGCAAGTACAAATACCTTCAATATGTAGTGGCACAATGTGGCTTCAATGCACAGTGACCAACCAAATTATGCATATGTCACTAACCATGACCAACAAATTTCACTTCATGTCTTCAACGTTGAAAACGCAGAACATGAGTCACAAATGGTCAGAGGGGAAAACAATGCGTTGGGAACACTAGTTGTCAACTAGAAAGTACAAAGACCTTCAGCAAGCAGTGGCACGGTATGGCTAGCGTGCACAGTGTCCAGCCCAAGGATGCATACGTCAATGACTACGGCCGAATAAGTCCACTATGTGTGGTCCACATTGACAACTCATAACACGAGTCACAAATGGTCAGAGGGAAAGACAATGATTTGGGAAGCCTATGTATTGACTAGAAAGGACAAAGAACTTCAATACGTAGTGGCACGGTGTGGCTAATATGCACACCAAAAAAGCAAACTAGGCATATGTCACTTATCATGACCAGAGAATTTCAACATGGGTGGTCAACGTTGACCAATCATAACGCGACTCACAAACGGTCAGGAGAGGAAACAATGATATGGGAATATCGGTTCTCAACTACCAAGTACAACAACCTCTAGTCAGTAGTAGCACGGTATGGCTACCTTGCACAATGATCGACCAAAGTAGGCATATGTACTGCCTTTGAGCAAAGAAATCCGCTGTGTGTGGTCAACGTTGACAACTCATAATACGAGTCACAAATGCTCAGAGGGGGAAACAATGGTTTGGGAACACCAAGTATCAAATAGCAAGCACAAGTGGCTTCAATACGTTGTGGCACGGTGTGGAGACCATGCACGATGACCAACCAAAGTAGACATATGTCACTGACCATGACCAAATAATGTCACCAAGTATGGTAAATTTTGACAACTCATAACACGAGTCACAAATGGTCAGGGTGGCAGATAATGGTTTGTGAATACTAGATATCGACTAGCAAGTACAAATACCTTCAATATGTAGTGGCACAATGTGGCTTCAATGCACAGTGACCAACCAAAGTATGCACATGTCACTAACCATGACTAACAATTTTCACTTCATGTGGTCAACGTTGAAAACACATAGCACGGGTCACAAATGGTCAGAGGGGAAAACTATGCGTTGGGAACACTAGTTATCAACTAGCAAGTACAAAGACATTCAACAAGCAGTGGCACGGTATGGCTAGCGTGCACAGTGACCAACCAAAGGATGCATACGTCACTGACTATGACCCAATAAGTTCACTATGTGTGGTCAACATTGGCAACTCATAACACGAGTCACAAATGGTCAGAGGGAGAGACAATGGGTTGGGAAGCCTATGTATTGAAAATAAAGGACAAAGAACTTCAATACGTAGTGGCACGGTGTGGCTAATATGCACACCAAACAACCAAACTAGGCATATGTCACTGATCATGACCAGAGAATTTCAACATGGGTGGTCAACATTGACCAGCCATAACACGAGTCACAGACGATCAAGAGAGGAAACAATGCTATGAGAATATTGGTTATCAACTACCAAGTACAATGACCGTCAATCAGTAGTAGCACGGTGTGGCCACCATGCACAATGACCGACAAAAGTAGGCATATGTACTGCCTTTGACCAAAGAAATTCGCTGTATGTGGTCAACGTTGACAACTCATAATACGAGTCACAAATGGTCAGAGGGGGAAGCAATGGTTTGGGAACACCAGGTAAAAAATAGCAAGCACAAGGGGCTTCAAGACATTGTGGCACGGTGTGGAGACCATACACGATGACCAAATAATGCCACTAAGTGTGGTAAACTTTGACAACTCATAACACGAGTCACAAATGGTCAGGGTGGAAGATAATGATTTGTGAATACTAGTTATCGACTAGCAAGTACAAACACCTTCAATATGTAGTGGCACAATGTGGCTACAATGTACTGTGACCAACCAAAGTATGCACATGTCACTAACCATGACCAACTAATTTCACTTCATGTGGTCAACGTTGAAAACGCATAACACGATTCACAAACGGTCAGAGGGGGAAACAATGGGTTGTGAACACTATATGTCAACCAACAAGCACAAAGACCTTCAACAAGCAGTGGCACGGTATGGCTAGCGTGCACAGTGACCAACCAAAGGATGCATACGTCACTGACTACGACCGAATAAGACCAGTGTGTGTGCTCAACATTGACAACTCATAACACGAGTCACAAATGGTTAGAGGGAGAGACAATGGTTTGGGAAGCCTATGTATTGACTGTAAAGGACAAAGAACTTCAATACCTAGTGGCACGGTGTGGCTAATATGCACACAAAACAACCAAACTAGGCATATGTCACTGATCATGACCAGAGACTTTCAATATGGGTGGTCAACATTGACCAACCATAACACGAGTCACAAACGGTCAGGATAGGAAACAATGCTATGGGAATATTGGTTCTCAACTACCAAGTACAACGACCATCAATGAGTAGTAGCACGGTGTGGCTACCATGCACAATGACCGACCAAAGTAGGCATAGATATTGCCTTTGAGCAAAGAAATCCGTTCTGTGTGGTCAACGTTGACAACTCATAATACGAGTCGCAAATGGTCAGAGGGGGAAGCAATGGTTTGGGAACACCAGGTATCAAATAGCAAGCACAAGGGGCTTCAATACGTTGTGGCACGGTGTGGAGACCATGCACGATGATCAACCAAAGTAGGCACATGTCACTGACCATGACCAAACAATGTCACCTAGTGTGGTTAACTTTGACAACTCATAACACGAGTCACAAATGGTCAGGGTGGAAGATAATGGTTTCTGAATACTAGTTATCGACTAGCAAGTACAAATACATTCAATATGTAGTGGCACGATGTGGCTTCAATGCACAGTGACCAACCAAATTATGCATATGTCACTAACCATGACCAACAAATTTCACTTCATGTGGTCAACGTTGAAAACGCATAGCACGAGTCACAAATGGTCAGAGGGGAAAACAATGGGTTGAGAACACTAGTTATCAACTAGCAAGTACAAAGACCTTCAACAAGAAGTGGCACGGTATGGCTAGCGTGCACAGTGACCAACCAAAGGATGCATACGTCACTGACTACGACCGAATAAGACCACTATGTGTGATCAACATTGACAACTCATAACAAGAGTCACAAATGGTCAGAGGGAGAGACAATGGTTTTGGAAGCCTATGTATTGACTAGAAAGGAAAAAGAACTTCAATACCTAGTGGCACGGTGTGGCTAATATGCACACCAAACAACCAAACTAGGCATATGTCACTGATCATGACCAGAGACATTCAATATGGGTGGTCAACATTGACCAACCATAACACGAGTCACAAACGGTCAGGAGAGGAAACAATGCTATGGGAATATTGGTTCTCAACTACCAAGTACAACGACTGTCAATGAGTAGTAGCACGGTGTGGCTACCATGCACAATGACCGACCAAAGTAGGCATATATATTGCCTTTGAGCAAAGAAATCCGTTGTGTGTGGTCAACGTTGACAACTCATAATACGAGTTGCAAATTGTCTGAGGGGGAAGCAATGGTCTGGGAACACCAGGTATCAAATAGCAAGCACAAGGGGCTTCAATACGTTGTGGCACGGTGTGGAGACCATGCACGATGACCAACCAAAGTAGGCATATGTCACTGACCATGACCAAACAATGTCACCTAGTGTGGTAAACTTTGACAACTCATAACACGAGTCACAAATGGTCAGGGTGGAAGATAATGGTTTGTGAATACTAGTTATCGATTAGCAAGTACAAATACCTTCAATATGTAGTGGCACGGTGTGGCTTCAATGCACTGTGACCAACCAAATTATGCATATGACACTAACCATGACCAACAAATTTCACTTCATGTGGTCAACGTTGAAAACGCATAACACGAGTCACAAATGGTCAGAGGGGAAAACAATGGGTTGGGCACACTAGTTATCAACTAGCAAGTACAAAGACATTCAACAAGCAGTGGCACGGTGTGGCTAGCGTGCACAGTAACCAACCCAAGGATGCATACGTCACTGACTACGACCGAATAAGTCCACTATGTGTGGTCAACATTGACAACTCATAACACGAGTAACAAATGGTCAGAGGGAGAGACAATGGTTTGGGAAGCCTATGTATTGACTAGAAAGGACAAATAACTTCAATACGTAGTGGCACGGTGTGGCTAATATGCACACCAAACAACCAAACTAGGCATATGTCACTAATCATGACCAGAGAATTTCAATGTGGGTGGTCAACGTTGACCAACCATAACACGAGTCACAAATGGTCAGGAGAGGAAAAAATGCTATGGGAATATCGGTTCTCAACTACCAAGTGCAACGAACTTCATTCAGTAGTAGCACGGTGTGGCTACCATGCACAATGACCGGCCAAAGTAGGCATATGCACTGCCTTTGACCAAAGAAATCCGCTGTGTGTGGTCAACGTTGACAACTCAAATACGAGTCACAAATGGTCAGAGGGGGAAACAATGGTTTGGGAACACCAGGTATCAAATAGCAAGCACAAGGGGCTTCAATACATTGTCGCACGGTGTAGAGACCATGCACGAAGACCAGCCAAAGTAGGCATATGTCACTAACCATGACCAAATAATGACACTAAGTGTGGTAAACTTTGACAACTCATAACACAACTCACAAATAGTCAGGGTGGAAGATAATGGATTGTGGAGACTAGTTATTGACTAGCAAGTACAAATACCTTCAATATTTAGTGGCACAATGTGGCTTCAATGCACAGTGACCATCCAAAGTATGCATATGTAACTGACCATGACGGAAACATTTCACTTCATGTGGTCAATGTTGACAACTCACAACACGAGTCACAGATGATCAGAGGGGGTAGCAATGGTTTGGGAACACTAGCTATCAACTAGAAAGCACATAGACCTTCGATACGTAGTGAAACCGCGTGGGAACCATGTACAGTGACAAACCAAAGTAGGCATATGTCACTAACCATGACCAAACGGATTTCACAGTGTGTGGTCAATGTTGAAAACTCAGAACATGAGTCACAAATGGTCAGAGGGGGAAACCATGGGTTGGGATCACTGGTTATTAACTAGCAAGTAGAAATATTTTCAACAAGTAGTGGCACGGTATGGCTAGCATGCACAGTGACCAACCAAAGGATGCATGTGTCAATGACTATGACCGAAGAAGTCCACTATGTACGGTCAACATTGACAACTCATAACACAAGTCACAAATGGTCAGAGGGAAAGACGATGGTTTGGGAACCCTATGTATCGACTGGAAACGACAAAGAACTTCAAAACGTAGTGGCACGTTGTGGCTACTATGCAGACCAAACAACCAAAACCAGGCATATGTCAATGACCATGACCAGAGATTTTCAGTGTGGGTGGTCAACATTCACCAACCACAACACGAGTCACAAACGGTCAGAGGGGGAAACAATGGTCTGGGAATATCAGATTTCAACTAGCAAGTACAACGACCTTCAATCATTATAAACACGGTCTGGCTACCATGCACAATGACCGACCAAAGTAGGCACATGTACTGCCTTTGACCAAAGAAATCCGTTGTGTGTGGTCAATGTTGACAACTCATAATAGGAGTCACAAATGGTCAGAGGGGGAGACAATGGTTTGGGAACACCAGGTATCAGCTAGCAAGCACAAGGACCTTCAATAAGCTGTGCCACGGTGTCGATACCATGCACGATGTCCAACCAAAGTAGGCATATGTCACAGACCATGACCAAATAATGTCACTTAGTGTTGTGGACTTTGACAACTCATAACACGAGTCACAAATGGTCAGGGTGGAAGATAATGGTTTGTGAATACTAGTTATCGACTAGCAAGTACAAATACCTTCAATATGTAGAAGCACCGTGTGGCTACAATGCACAGTGACCAACCAAAGTATGCACATGTCACTGACCATGACCAACCAATTTCACTTCATGTGGTCAACGTTGACAACTCACAACACGAGTTGCTGGTAGTCAGAGGGGGGTAACAATGGCTTGGAAACACTAACTATGAACTAGAAAGCACAAAGACCTTCAATACATAGTGACAGTGACAAACCAAACTAGGCATATGTCACTAACAATGACCAAAGAATTTCAATATGGGTGGTCAACGTTCACAACCCATAACATGAGTCACAAATGGTCAGAGGGGGAAGCAATGGTTTCAAAATGCTATGTATCTTATAGGAAGTACAAATATCTTTCGTGTGTATTGGCATGGTGTGGCTACCGTGCACAATGACCTATCCAAGTAGGCATACATCACTGCTCATGACCAAAGAAGTTTAGTGTGTGTGGTCAACGTTCACAACTCATAATACAAGTAAAAAATGGGCAGAGGGAGAAGCAATGGTTTTGGAATACGTGGTATTGACTAGCAAGTACAAAGACATTTGATAAGTGGTGGCACGGTGTGGCTACCATGCCCAATGACCAACCAAAGTATTCTTGTGTCACTGAATACCATAAAAATAGTTTCACTGTGTGTTGTCAACAGTCCTTCTTACGGCTGGTCAATCGGAGCAATGGTTGAGAGGTTATTCAAGCTCGAAGTTGCAAAATCTGCAATTCCGTCTGCGTCAATTCTTTATGAATAAACTAAATTTTTTATCATTCATAGTTTTGAAAAATACCCTCTAATCTTACACCCCTTTATTTACTGTCCTTTACACATACCAAACCTTATAATGTCATTTGGACATCATATGAACAACGTGTGAGTTGGCTTAGTGCTTATAGAGTTAGATTATGGAGCGGTAGGTCCTAGGTTTGAATCCTCGTACGTGCAATATAGAATAGGCTTGCGACCTGGGGGGGGGGCGGCCGTGTTGTGATACCTCAACTCTACCTTCGAGCCTAAGCCGTGGGGGGGTAGGGGGGGTGTCATAATGCGGTCGCAAATCTGTCCTCCAGGTCGTCCATGGAACATCCATCTAGGGCGGTGGGAGGGAGTATTCCAGTGAAGGCATCTACGCGTAACAAATCAACAAAAACCGACCTGGTGTCAAAGGGAGAAACCTTTTGCTTTTTATTGACAAGCAAGTGTGGTAAACTTTGACAACTCATAACACGAGTCACAAATGGTCAGGGTGGAAGATAATGGTTTGTGAATACTAGTTATGGACTAGCAAGTACAAACACCTTCAATATGTAGTGGCACGGTGTGGCTTCAATGCACAATGACCAACCAAATTATGCATATGTCACTAACCATGACCAACAAATTTCACTTCATGTGGTCAACGTTGAAAACGCATAACACGAGTCACAAATGGTCAGATGGGAAAACAATGGGCTGGGAACACTAGTTATCAACTAGCAAGTACAAAGACCTTCAACAAGCTGTGGCACGGTATGGCTAGCGTGCATAGTGACCAACCCAAGGATGCATACGTCACTGACTACGGCCGAATAAGTTCACTATGTGTGATCAACATTGACAACTCATAACACGAGTCACAAATGGTCAGAGGGAGAGAGAATGGTTTGGGAAGCCTCTGTATTGACTAGAAAGGACAAATAACTTCAATACGTAGTGGCGCGGTGTGGCTAATATGCACACCAAACAACCAAACTAGGCATATGTCACTGATCATGACCAGAAAATTTCAATGTGGGTGGTCAATGTTCACCAACCATAACACGAGTCACAAATGGTCAAGAGAGGAAACAATGCTATGGGAATATCGGTTCTCAACTACCAAGTGCAACGACCTTCAGTCACTAGTAGCACGGTGTGGCTACCATGCACAGTGACCGGCCAAAGTATGCATATTTACTGCCTTTGACCAAAGACATCCGCTTTGTGTGGTCAACTTTGACAACTCATAATACGAGTCACAAATGCTCAGAGGGGGAAACAATGGTTTGGGAACACCAAGTATCAAATAGCAAGCACAAGGGGCTTCAATACGCTGTGGCACGGTGTGGAGACCATGCACGATGACCAACCAAAGTAGGCATATGTCACTGACCATGACCAAATAATTTCACTAAGTGTTGTAAACTTTGACAACTCATAACACGAGTCACAAATGGTCAGGGTGG
>SZWC01002475.1:178110-201352 GCA_023375785.1 Penium margaritaceum | reverse complement strand
TGTGGCACGGTGTGGAGACCATGCACGATGACCAACCAAAGTAGGCATATGTCACTGACCATGACCAAATAATGTCACCAAGTATGGTAAACTTTGACAACTCATAACACGAGTCACAAATGGTCAGGGTGGCAGATAATGGTTTGTGAATACTAGTTACTGACTAGCAAGTACAAACACCTTCAATATGTAGTGGCACAATGTGGCTACAATGCACAGTGACCAACCAAAGTATGCATATGTCACTAACCATGACCAACAAATTTCACTTCATGTGGTCAACGTTGAAAACGCATAACACGATTCACAAATGGTCAGAAGGGGGAAACAATGGATTGTGAACAAAGGTTATCAACCAGCAAGTACAAAGACCTACAACAAGCAGTGGCACGGTCTGGCTAGCGTGCACAGTTACGAACCAAAGGATGCATACGTCACTGACTACGACGGAATATGTCCACCATGTGTGGTCAACATTGACAACTCATAACACGAGTCACAAATGATCAGAGGGAGAAACAATGGTTTGTGAGGCCTATGTATTGACTAGAAAGGACAAAGAACTTAAATACGTAGTGGCACGGTGTGGCTAATATACACACCAGACAACCAAAGTAGGCATATGTGACTGATCATGACCAGAGAACTTCAATAAGGGTGGTCAACGTTGACGAACCATAACACGAGTCACAAACGGTCAGGAGAGGAAACAATGTTATGGGAATATCAGTTCTCAACTACCAAGTACAACAACATTAAGTCAGTAGTAGCACGGTGTGGCTACCATGCACAGTGACCGACCAAACTAGGCATATGTACTGCCTTTGACCAAAGAAATCCGCTGTGTGTGGTCAACGTTGACAACTCATAATACGAGTCACAGATGGTCAGAGGGGGAAACAATGGTTTGGGAATACCAAGTATCAAATAGCAAGCATAAGGGGCATCAATACGCTGTGGCACGGTGTGGAAACCATGCACGATGACCAACCAAAGTAGGCATATGTCACTGACCATGACCAAATCATGTCACCAAGTGTGGTAAACTTTGACAACTCATAACACGAGTCACAAATGGTCAGGGTGGAAGATAATGGTTTGTGAATACTAGTTATCGACTAGCAAGCACAAATACCTTCAATATGTAGTGGCACAATGTGGCTTCAATGCACAGTGACCAACCAAAGTATGCAGATGTCACTAACCATGACCAACAAATTTCACTTCATGTGGTCAACGTTGAAAACGCATCACACGAGTCAAAAATGGTCAGAGGGGAAAACAATGGGTTGGGAACACTAGTTATCAACTAGCAAGTACAAAGACCTTCAACAAGCAGTGGCACGGTATGGCTAACGTGCACAGTGACCAACCCAAGGATGCATACGTCACTGACTACGACCGAATAAGTTCACTATGTGTGGTCAACATTGACAACTCATAACACGAGTCACAAATGGTCAGAGGGAGAGACAATGGTTTGGGAAGCCTATGTATTGACTAGAAAGGACAAATCACTTCAATACGTAGTGGCACGGTGTGGCTAATATGCAAACCAAACAACCAAACTAGGCATACGTCACTGATCATGACCAGAGAATTTCAATGTGGGTGGTCAACGTTGACCAACCATAACACGAGTCACAAACGGTCAGGAGAGGAAAGAATGCTAAGGGAATATCGGTTCTCAATTACCAAGTACAACGACCTTCAGTCAATAGTAGCACGGTGTGGCTACCATGCACAATGACCGGCCAAAGTAGGCATATGTACTGCCTTTTACCAAAGAAATCCGCTGTGTGTGGTCAACGTCGACAACTCATAATACGAGTCACAAATGGTCAGAGGGGGAAAAAATGGTTTGGGAACACCAGGTATCAAATAGCAAGCACAAGGGGCTTCAATACATTGTGGCACGGTGTGGAGACCATGCACGATGACCAACCAAAGTAGGCATATGTCATTAACCATGACCAAATAATGTCACAAAGTATGGTAAACTTTGACAACTCATAACACGAGTCACAAATGGTCAGGGTGGCAGATAATGGTTTGTGAATACTAGTTACTGGCTAGCAAGTACAAACACCTTCAATATGTAGTGGCACAATGTGGCTACAATGCACAGTGACCAACCAAAGTATGCATATGTCACTAACCATGACCAACAAATTTCACTTCATGTGGTCAACGTTTAAAATGCATAACACGAGTCACAAATGGTCAGAAGGGGGAAACAATGGATTGTGAACACAGGTTTCTGTGCGTCTTTGGTTTTTGTGACCTGGCTTTGGCTTATGGGACCGTTTTTGGTTCCTGTGACCTGGCTTTGGTTTCTGTGACCCGGCTTTGGTTTCTGTGACCCAGCTTTGGCTTCTGTGACTCGGCTTTCTATGACCCGGCTTTGGTTGCTGTGACCCGGATTTGGTTTATGTGACCCGGCTTTGGGTTGTGTGACCCGGCTTTGGTTTCTGTGACCCGGCTCTGGTTTGTTTGACCCAGCTTTGATTACTGTGACCCGGTTTTGGTTAATGTTACCCGGCTTTGGTTTCTGTGACCCGGCTTTGGTTTATGTGACCCGGCATTAGTTTATGTAACCCGGCATTGGTTTATGTGACTCAGCTTTGGTTTCCGTGATCCGGCATTGGTTTCTGTAACCCGACTTTGGTTGCTGTGATCCGGCTTTGGTTTTTGTGACCCTGCTTCAGTTTTCGTGACTCGGCTTTGGTTTCTGTGACCTGGCTTTGGTTTGTGTGGCCCGGCTTTGGTTTCTGTGACCCAACTTTGGTTTCTCTGACCCGGCTATGGTTTCTGTGACCCGGCTTTGGTTTCTGTGACCCGGCTTTGGTTTCTATGACCTGGCTCTGGTTTTTGTGACCCGCCTTTGGTTTATGTGACCCGGCTTTGGTTTCTTTGACTTGGCTTTTGTTTTTGTGAGCCGGCATTGGTTACTGTGACCCGGCTTTGGTTTATGTGACCCCGCTTTGGTTTCTATGACCTGGCTTTGGTTTCTCTGACACAGCTTTGGTTATGTGACCTGGCTTTGGTTGCTGTGACCCGGCTTTGGTTTCAGTGATCCGGCTTTAGACTCTGTGACCCGGCTTTGGTGGGAGCAACGATAAATCTCTCCATAGACCTTTGCCATTGCCAGACGTATCCAAATACTCCATTTCAACTCTATCGGGATACAAAACCATCACACCTGGTATTCCACCTTGCGAAGGACCACTGATGTGGACATCCACAACATCAATCTCTGGACCATCTTCTCCCAAAGGAGATGCTACTTACACTCTGACCGCTACAACTTCAGCGACCAGGAAGTCATCCGATACTGGTGCGACTACTTCTACGCAGAGTATTCAGCCCTACTAATCCTCTGGCTTACTACAGAGCAACGCTTTTGGTCCTCTCTAAGACATTGTGATGTTCGTGTATCCAACATCCATGCACTCGTCATGGAACTGAGAGAAGTCAGTGGAAGGAGAGGGTTGCCTTGGTGGCTCAACCGCCTACAGCGTGTCAGGGTGCGTAACCTTCCGGAACCACGAAGGGTTAACCCCCCTGAGTGCCTTCCTATTCCTCCTTCTCCATTATCGATAGCCACACCTTCAACAGAGGAGGACTAGAAGACTCATGGATTTTCCTGACTGTCCACCTATATGAGCACCCTCTGTGAGTTTTAAGGGGGGTGTAAAAAAATGCCACCGAAGAAACTCAACCAGTGTACTCGGCCAGGAGGAAAAGTCCTTCTCGACAATGGTTCAGGTTCAAGACTGAACCACCTCGGTAACCAACGATCAGTTTTTAGGACCTTTGAATTAACAAGGCCGAGTCATCCCCTAATAATGTCACACCTGTCATCCGCGTCCGGCTAGCGGAAAGAAGCCTTTGCTTTATTGTTTTGTCCTGTTCTGACCATGTTTATCAAGGATGTTCATTCCCTTGAGTTTAACCAGAACAGTTCTTTGCATCCTGTTCACCTTTGGTTCCGCAGCTTTGCCGCGGCGTCTTCACTCTGCACGCTCCTTGCTCACTATAGCTTCACCAACCATTCAAAGTTCTTCACTCACTCACTCGTGACCCTTCGCTCACATCAACCCATCACTTGCTTCGGTCTCGTATTCTCTCCCAGACTCGTGTCTGCCTCGCTTCTTTGGCGTCTTTCCTCTTTTCCCAGTTTGCAACTAAATTCTCGGGACTGATCACGCCTGTCTGCGTCCTTCCTTCCGCTAACGCACTTGTGCATGTCCCTTTGCTTCTGCCTTTTTCTGCTACTGCCTTCTCCGCTCATCCTATAATTATGACAGTCTACGCCTTGCTCTAGTTGTCTTGGCCTTGCTCCAGTTGTCTTGGAATTGCTCAAGTTGTCTTGGCCTTCCTCCAGCTGTCTTGTGTTTGCTCCAATTGTCTTGGGCTTGCTCCTGTTGTCTTGGGCTTGCTCCAGTTGTCCTGGGCTTGCTCCAATTGTCTTGGCCTTGTTCCAGTTGTCTTGGGCTTGCCCCAGTTGTCTTGGACTTGCTCCAGTTTTCTTGGGCTTGCTCCACTTGCCTTGGGCTTGCTCCACTTGTCTTGGCCTTGCTCCAATTGTCCTGGGCTTGCTCCACTTGTCTTGGCCTTGCACCAGTTGTCTTGGTCTTGCTCCAGTTGTCTTGGCCTTGCTCCAGTTGTCTTGGGCTTACTCCAGTTGTCTAAAGCTTGCTCCAGTTATATTGGGCTTGCTCCAGTTTTTGTGGGCTTGCTCCAGTTGTCTTGGGCTTGCTCCACTTGTCTTGGGCTTGCTCCACTTGTCTTGGCCTTGCTCCAGTTGTCTTGGGCTTACTCCAGTTGTCTAAAGCTTGCTCCAGTTATATTGGGCTTGCTCCAGTTTTTGTGGGCTTGCTCCAGTTGTCTTGGGCTTGCTCCAGTTGTCTTGGGCTTGCTCCAGTTGTCTTGGGCTTGCTCCAGTTGTCTTGGGCTTGCTCCAGTTCTCTTGGGCTTGCTCCAGTTGTCTTGGCCTTGCTCCAGTTGTCTTGGGCTTGCTCCATTTGTCTTGGCCTTGATCCACTTGTCTTGGTCTTGCTCCAGGTGTCTTGGCATTTCTCTAGTTGTCTTGGCCTTGCTCTGGTTGTTTTGGCCTAACTCCAATTGTCTTGTGCTTGCTCCCATTGTGTTAATATTTTTCCGGTTGTCTTGGGCTTGCTCCAGTTGCCTTGGCCTTACTCCAGCTGTCTTGGGCTTGCACCAGTTGTCTTGCCCTAGCTCCAGTTGTCTTGGGCTTGCTCCAGTTATCTTGGACTTGCTCCAGTTGTCTTATGCTTGCTCTAGTTGTCTTGGGATTGCTCCAGTTCTCATGGGCTTTCTCCAATTGTCTTGGCCTTGCTCCAGTTAACTTGGGTTTTCTCCAGTTCTCTATGCCTTGCTTCAGTTGTCTCGGGCTTGCTGAAGTTGCCTTGGACTTGCTCCAGTTGTTTTGGCCTTGCTCCAGTTATCTTGGGCTTGCTCCAGTTGCTTTGGTGTTGCTCCTGTTGTGTTGAGCCCGCTCCTGTTGTCTTGGGCTTGCTCCAGTTGTCTTGGCCTCTCTCTAGTTGTCTTTGTCTTGCTCCAATTACCTTGGCCTTACTCAAGTTTTCTTTGCCTTGCTCCAGTTTTCTTGACCTGCCTCCTCTTGTCTTGGGCTTGCTCCAGTAGTCTTGGCCTTGCTCAAGTTCTCTCAGGCTTGCTCCAGATGTCTTGGCCTTGCTCCAGTTGTCTTGGCCTTGCTCCAGTTGTATTGGCCTTGCTGTAGTTGTTTTGGATTTGCTCCAGTTTTCTTGGCCTTGCTCCAGTTGTCTTGGACATGCTCCACATGTCTTGAACTTGCCCCAGTTGTCTCGGGCTTTCTCTTGTTGTCTTGGCCTTGCTCCACTTGTTCTGGGCTTGCTTTATTTGTCTTGGCCTTGCTCCAGTTCTCTTGGCCTTGTTCCAGTAGTCTTGGGCTTGCTCCAATTGTCTTGTACTTGTTCCAGTTAGTTTTGGCTTGCTCCACTTGTCTTGGGCTTGCTCCAGTTGTCTTGACCTTGCTCCAGTTGTCCAGGGCTTGCTCCAGTTGTGTTGGCCTGGCTATTGTAGTCTTGGGCTTGCTCCATGTAAATTGGGCTTGCTCCAGTTGTCTTGGCCTTGCTCAAGTTTTATTTCGCTTGCTCCAATTGTCTTTGCCGTGCTCCAATTGTCTTGGGCATGGTCACGTTTTCTTGGAATTGCTCCAGTTGTCTTGGCCATGCTCTGGTTGTCTTGGCCTTGCTCCAGTTGTCTTGTTCTTGCTCCAGTTGTCTTTAGCTTTTTCCGGTTGTCTTGGGCTTACTCCAGTTGTCTTGGCCTTGCTCTAGTTGTCTTAGGCTTGCTCCAGTTGTCTTAGCCTTGCTCCAGTTTTCTTGTGCTTGCTCGAGTTCAATTGGGCTTGCTCTAGTTGTCTCGGACTTGCTCTACTTGTCTTGGGCTTGCTACAGGTTTCTTAGGCTTCCTGTAGTTGTTTTCACCTTCTTCCGGCTGTATTGGGCTTGCTCCAGTTGTCTTGGCCTTACTCCACTTGTATTGGGCTTGCTCCAGTTGTTTTGGCATTGCTCCTGTTGTCTTGGACTTGCTGCAGTTGTCTTGACCTTGCTCCAGTTGTCTTGGCCTTGCTCCAGTTGTCTTGGGATTTCTCCAGTTGTCTTGGCCTTGCTCCAGTTGTCTTGGGCTTGGTCCAGTTGTCTTGGCCTTGCTCCAGTTGTCTTGGCCTTGCTCCAGTTGTCTTCGGCTTGCTCTAGTTGTCTCGGGCTTGCTCCAGTTATCTTGCCCTTGCTCCAGTTGTAGTGGCCTTGCTCCACCTTTCCTGGCCGTACTCCAGTTGTCTTGGCCTTGCTCCAGTTGTCTTGGTCTTGCTCCAGTTGTCTTGGCCTGGCTCCAGTTTTATTCGGCTTGCTCCAGTTTTCTTGGCCTTGCTCCAGTTGTCTTGGCTTTCTCAATTTGTCCTGGCCTTGCCCCTGTTGTCTTGGGTTTGCTCCAGTTGTCTTGGGATTGCTCCAGTTTTCTTGGCCTTGCTCCAGTTCTCTTGGGCTTGCTCCAGTTGTCTTGGGCCTGCTTCAGTTGTCTTGGCCTTACTCCAGTTGTCTTGGCCTTACTGCAGTTGTCTTAAGATTGCTCCAGCTGTCTTGGGTTTGCTCCAGTTGTCTTGGGCTTGCTCCATTTGTCTTGACCTTGCTGGAGTTGTCTTGGGCTTGCTTCAGTTGTCTACGCCTTACTCCAGTTGTCTTGGGTTTCCTCCAGTTGTCTTGGCCTTGCTCTAGTTGTCTTGGGCCTGCTCTGATAATCTTGGCCGTGCTCGAGTTTTCTTGGCCTTGCTACAGTTGTTTTGGGCTTGCTCCAGTTCTCTTGGCCTTGCTCCAGTTGTCTTGGCCTTGCTCCAGTTTTCTTGGGCTTGCTCCAGTTGTCTCGGGATTGCTCCAGTTGTATTGGCCCTGCTCCAGTTGTCCTGGCCTTGCTCCAATTGTCTTGGCCTTGATCCAGTTGTATTGGCCTTCCTCCAGTTGTCTTGGCCTTGCTCCAGTTATCTTGGACTTCCTTCAGTTTTCATGGGCTTGCTCTACTTGTCTTGGGCTTGCTCTAGTTGTCTTGGCCTTGCTCTAGTTGTCCTGGGCTTGTTCCAGTTGTCTTGGCCTTACTCCAGTTGTATTGGTCTTGGTCCAGTTGTCTTGGCCTTGCTCTAGTTGTCTTGGGCTTGCGCCAGTTGTCTAAAGCTTGCTCCACTTAACTTGGGCTTGCTCCTGTTGTCTTGAGCTTGCTCCAGTCATCTTGGGCATACTTCAGTTGTCTTGGGCTTGCTCTAGTTGTCTTGGGCTTGCTCCAGTTCTCTTGGGCTTGCTCCAGTTGACTTGGCCTTGCTCCAGTTGTCTTGGGCTTGCTCTTTTTGTCTTGGCCTTGATCCACGTATCTTAGGTTTGCTCCAGTTCTCTTGGCATTGCTTGAGTTGTCTTGGCCTTGCTCCGGTTGTCTCCGCCTTGCTCCAGTTGTCTTGTGCTTGCGCCAGTTGTCTTTGCATTTTTCCGGTTTACTGAAGCAAGCCCAAGATTACAGAAGCAAGGCCGAGACAACTGGAGCAAGGCCAAGACAACTGGAGCAATCCCAAGACAACTGGAGCAAGGCCAAAACAATTGGAGCAAGCCCAAGACAACTCGAGCAAGCCCAAGAAAGTTGGAGCAAGGCCAAGAAATCAGGAGAAAGCCCAAGACAACTGGAGCAAGGTCAAATCAACTGGAGAAATCCCAAGACAACTAGAGCAAGGCCAAGAGAACTGGAGCAAGGCCAAAACAATTGGAAAACCTACAAGACAGCTGGAGCAAGGACAAGACAACTGGAACAAGGCCCGTACAACTGGAGCAAGGCCAGGACAAGTGGAGCAAGGCCAATACCTCTGGAGCAAGCCCAAGACAACTGAATCAAGGCCAAGGCAACTTGAGGAATCCCAAGACAACTGGAGCAAGGCCAAGACAACCGGAGAAAGGCTAAGACAACTGGAGAAATTTCAAAACAACTGGCGCAAGCCCAAGACAAGAGAAGCAAGGCCAAGACAATTGGAGCAAGCCCAAGACAACTGGAGCAAGGCCAAGACAACTGGAGCAAGGCCAAGACAACTGGAGCAAGCCCAAGATAACTGGAGCAAGGCCAAGACAACTGGAGCAAGGCCAAGACAATTGGAGCAAGCCCAAGACAACTGGAGCAAGGCCACGACAACTGGAGCAATCCCCATTCAACTGGAGCAAGCCCAAGACATCTGGAGCAAGTCCAAGAGGACTGGAGCAAGCCCAACTCAACTGGAGCAAGAGCAAGACAACTGGAGCAATCCCAAGAAAGCTGGAGCAAGCTTTAGACAACTGGAGCACGCCCAAGAAATCTGGAGCAAGGAGAAGACAACTAGAGCAAGACCAATGCAACTGGAGCAAGGCCAAGACAACAAGAGCAAGCCCAGGACTGTTGGAGCAAGACCATGACAACTGGAGCAAGCCCAAGACAAGTGGAGCAAGCCCAAGACAACTGGAGCAAGTGCAAGACAACTGGAGCAAGGCCAAGACTACTGGAGCAAGGCCAAGACAATTGAAGCAAGCCCAAGATTACTGAAGCAAGGCCGAGACAACTGGAGCAAGGCCAAGACAACTGGAGCAAGCCCAAGACAACTGGAGCAAGGCCAAAACAACTGGAGCAAGCCCAAGACAACTCGAGCAAGCCCAAGAAAGCTGGAGCAAGGCCAAGAAATCAGGAGAAAGCCCAAGACAATTGGAGCAAGGTCAAATCAACTGGAGAAATCCCAAGACAACTGGAGCAAGGCCAAGAGAACTGGAGCAAGGCCAAAACAATTGGAAAACCTACAAGACAGCTGGAGCAAAGACAAGACAACTGGAGCAAGGCCAGTACAATGGGAGCAAGGCCAGGACAAGTGGAGCAAGGTCAAGACCTCTGGAGCAAGCCCAAGACAACTGAATCAAGGCCAAGGCAACAGGAGGAATCCCAAGACAACTGGAGCAAGGCCAAGACAACCGGAGAAAGGCTAAGACAACTGGAGAAATTTCAAAACAACTGGCGCAAGCCCAAGACAAGAGAAGCAAGGCCAAGACAATTGGAGCAAGCCCAAGACAACTGGAGCAAGGCCACGACAACTGGAGCAATCCCCATTCAACTGGAGCAAGCCCAAGACATCTGGAGCAAGTCCAAGAGGACTGGAGCAAGCCCAACTCAACTAGAGCAAGAACAAGACAACTGGAGCAATCCCAAGATAACTGGAGCAAGCTTTAGACAACTGGAGCAAGCCCAAGAAATCTGGAGCAAGGAGAAGACAACTGGAGCAAGACCAATGCAACTGGAGCAAGGCCAAGACAACAAGAGCAAGCCCAGGACTGCTGGAGCAAGACCATGACAACTGGAGCAAGCCCAAGACAAGTGGAGCAAGCCCGAGACAACTGGAGCAAAAGCAAGACAACTGGAGCAAGGCCAAGACTACTTGAGCAAGGCCAAGACAACTGGAGCAAGCCCAAGATTACTGGAGGAAGGCCAAGACAACTGGTGCAAGGCCAAGACAACTGGAGCAAGCCCAGAACAACCGGAGAAAAGCGAGAACAACTGGAGCAATCCCGAGACAACAGGAGCAAGCCCAAGACAACTGGAGCAATTCAAAGACAACTAGAGCAAGACCAAGACAACTGGACCAATCCCAAGACAACTGGAGCAACTCCAAGATAACTAGAGCAAGTCCAAAAAAACTAGAGCAATGCCAAGACAACTTACGCAAGCCCAGAAAAACCGGAGCAAGCCCAAGACAAATGGCGCAATTCCAAGACAACTGGAGCAAGGCCCATACAACAGGAGCAAGCCCAAGACAGCTGGAGCAAACCCAAGATAACTGGAGCAAGGCCAAGACAACTTGAGCAAGCCCAAGACAACTGGAGCAAGGCCAAGACAACTACAGCAATACCAAGACCACTGGATCAAGCCCAATACAAATGGAGCAAGCCCAAGACAACTAGAGCAAGCGCAAGACGGCTGGGGTAAGCCCAAGACAACTGGAGCAAGGCCAAGACAACTGGAGCAAGCCCAAGATTACTGGAGCAAGGCCAAGACAACTTGAGCAAGCCCAAGACAACTGGAGCAAGGCCAAGACAACTACAGCAATACCAAGACCACTGGATCAAGCCCAATACAAATGGAGCAAGCCCAAGACAACTAGAGCAAGCGCAAGACGGCTGGGGTAAGCCCAAGACAACTGGAGCAAGCCCAGGACAAATGGAGTAAGCCCAAGATAACTGGAGCAAGCCTAAGACAACTGGAGCATGTCCACGATAACTGGAGCAATCCCAAGACAAGTGAAGCAAGGATAAGACAACTGGAGCAAACCCAAGACAACTGGAGCAAGGACAAGATAAGTGGAGCTAGATCAAGATATTGGGAAAACGACCAAGACAACTGGAACAAGCACAAGGCACCTGGAGCAAGGCCAAGACAAATGGAGCAAGTCCAAGACAACTGGAGCAATTCCAAGACAACTGGAGCAAGCCCAAGACAAGGGGAGCAAGGCCAGGACAATTGGAGCAAGCGCCAGACAACTGGAGCAAGGCCAAGACAACTAGAGCAAGCCCAATTGAACTGGAGCAAGCCCAGAACAACTGGAGCAAGTCCAAGACAACTGGAGCAAGCCCAAGACAACTGGAGAAATCACAAACCAACTGGAGCAAGCCCAAGATAGCTGGAACAAGCTTTAGACAACTGGAGAAAGCCCAAGACAACTAGAGCAAGGCCAAGACAACTGGAGCAAGACCAATGCAACTGGAGCAAGGGGAAGACAATTCGAGCAAGCCCGGGACAACTGGAGAAAGACCAAGACAACTGGAGCAAGCCAAAGGCAAGTGGAGCAAGCCCAAAACAACTGGAGTAAGCTCAAGACAACTGGAGCAAGGCCAAGACTACTGGAGCAAGGCCAAGACAACTGGAGCAAGCCCACGATTACTGGAGCAAGGCCAAGCCAACTGGAGCAAGCCCAGAACAACTGGAGAAAGGCCAGAACAACTGGAGCAAGCCCAAGTGAACTGGAGCAAGCCCAAGATAACTGGAGGAAGTCGAAGACAACAGGAGCAATGCCAAGACGACTGGACCAAGCCCAAGAAAACAGGAGCAATTCCAATACAACTAAAGCAAGTCCAAGGCAACTAGAGCAAGGCTAGGACAACTGAAGCAAGCCCAAGCCAACTGGAGCAAGGCCCAGAGAGCATGAGCAAGCCCAAAACAACTGGAGCTAGCCCAAGACAACTGGAGCAAAGCCAAGACAACTGGTGCAAGCCCAAGACAACTGGAGCATGGCCAAGACAACTGGAGCAAGGCCAAGATAACTGGAGCAAGCCCAAGACAACTGGAGCAAGGCCAAGACAACTAAAGCAAGCCCAAGACAACTGGAGCAAGTCCAAGACAAGTGGAGCAAGCCCAATACAGCTAGAGCAAACCCAAGAAAACTGGAGTAAGTCCAAGACAACTGTTGTAAGCCTAAGACAACTGGAGGAAGTCCAAGATAACTGGAGCAAGCCCAAGACAAGTGAAGAAAGGCCAAGACAACTGGAGCAAGACGAAGAAAACTGGAGCAAGGACAAGACAACTGGAGCTAGCCAAAGAAATTGGAAAAAGCCAAACACAACTGAAACAAGCACAAGACAACTGGAGCAAGGCCAAGACAACCGGAGCAAGGCCAAGACAACCGGAGCAAGGCCAAGTTAACTGGAGCAGTTCCAAGACAACTGGAGCAAGCCTAAGACAAGGGGAGCAAGGCCAGGACACTTGGAGCAAGCCCAAGAAAACCGGAGCAAGGCCAAGACAACTGGAGCAAGCCCAATTCAACTGGAGCAAGCCCAATATAACTGGAGCAAGTCCCGGACAACTGGTGCAAGCCCAGGAGAACTGGAGCAAGCAAAAGACAACTGGAGCAAGCCCAAGATAACTGGAGCAAGCTTTAGACAACTGGATCTAGCCCAAGAGAACTGGAGCAAGGACAAGACAACTGTAGCCAGAACAAGGCATCTGGAGCAAGGCGAAGACAAGTGGAGCAAGCCCAGGACAACTATAGTAAGACCAAGAAAACTGTAGCAAGCCCAAGACAAGGGGAGCAATACCAGGACAATTGGAGCAAGCCCAAGACAACTGGAGCAAGGCCAAGACAACTAGAGAAAGCCCAATTGAAATGGAGCAAGTCCAAGACAACTGGAGCAAGTCCAAGACAACTGGAGCAAGCCCAATACAACAGGAGCAAGCACAAGGCAACTGGAGCAAGCGCAATATAGCTGGAGCAAGCTTTAGACAACTGGAGCAAGTCCAAGACAACTGGAGCAAGGCCAAGACAAGTGGAGGAAGACCAAGGCAACTTGAGCAAGGCGAAGACAATTCGAGCAAGCCCAGGACAACTGGAGCAAGACCAAGACAATTGGAGCAAGCCCAAGGCAGGTGGAGCAAGCCCAAGACTACTGGAGCAAGCTCAAGACAACTAGAGCAAGGCCAAGAATACTGGAGCAAGGCCAAGACAACTGGAGCAAGCCCAAGATTACTGGAGCAAGGCCAAGAGAACTGGTGCAAGGGAAAGACAAATGGAGCAAGCCCAGAACAACTGGAGAAAGGCCAGAAAAACTGGAGCAAGCCTAAGACAACTGGAGCAAGCCCAACACAACTGACAGAAGTCCAAGACAGCGGGAGCAAGGCCAAGACAAATGGACCAAGCCCAAGACAACTGGAGCAACTCCAAGACAACTAAAGCAAGTCCAAGATAACTAGAGCAAGGCCAAGACAACTGAAGAAATCCCAAGACAACTGGAGCAAGCCCAAGACAAATGGAGTAAGCCCAAGACAACTTGAGCAAGGCCCTGACGACAGGAGCAGGCCCAAAATAACTGGAGCAACCCCAAAACAACTAGAGCAAAGCCAAGACAACTGGTGCAAGCCCAAGACAACTGGAGCAAGGCCAAGACAACTACAGCAAGCCCAGGAGAACAGGAGCAAGCCCAAGACAAGTGGAGCAAGCCCAAGACAACTAGAGCAAGCCCAAGACAACTGGGGCAAGTCCAAGACATCTGGAGCAAGCCGAAGACAACTGGAGTAAGCCCAAGACAACTGTTGCAAGCCTAAGACAACTGGAGCAAGTCCAAGATAACTGGAGCAAGCCCAAGACAAGTGAAGCAAGGCCAAGACAACTGGAGCAAGCCCTAGACAACTGGAGCAAGGACAAGACAACTGGAGCTAGCCCAAGACATTGGAAAAAAGCCCAAGACAACTGGACCAAGCACAAGACAGTTGGAGCAAGGCCAAGACAACCGGATCAAGGAAAAAAAAACCGGAGCAAGGCCAAGACAACTGGAGCAATTCCAAGACAACTTGAGCAAGCTCAAAACAAGGGTCCAAGACCAGGACAACTGGAGCAAGCCCAAGACAACTGGAGCAAGGCCAAGACAATTGTAGCAAGCCCAATTCAACTGGAGCAAGCCCAAGACAACTGGAGCAAGTCCAAGACAACTCGAGCAAGCCCAATTCAACTAGAGAAAGTCCAAGACAAATGGAGCAAGCACAAGACAACTGGAGCAAGCCCAAGATAACTGGAGCAAGGTTTAGAAAATTGGAGCAAGCCCAAGACAACTGGAGCAAGCCCAGTTCAATTGGAGCAAGTCCAAGACAACTGGAGCAAGCACAAGACAACTGGAGCAAGCCCAAGATAACTGGAGCAAGCTTTAGAAAACTGGAGCAAGCTCAATACAACTGGAGCAACGCCAAGACAACTGGAGCAAGACCAAGGCAACTGGAGCAAAGCGAATACAACTGGAGCAAGCCCAGGTCAGCTGGAACAAGACCAAGACAACGGGAGCATGCCCAGGACAAGGGGATCAAGGCCAGGAAAACTGGAGTAATCCTAAGACAACTGGAGCAAGGCCAAGACAACTAGAGCAAGCCCAATTGAACTTGAGCAAGCCCAAGACAACTGGAGCAAGTCCAAGACAACTAGAGTATGTACAAGACAACTGGAGCAAGCACAAGACAACTGGAGAAAGCCCAAGATAACTGGAGCAAGCTTTAGAAAACTGGAGCAAGCTCAATAAAACTGGAGCAAGGCAAAGACAACTGGAGCAAGACCAAGGCAACTGGAGCAAGGCGAAGAAAACTGGAGCAAGCCCATGACAACAGGAGCAAGACCAAGACAACTAGAGCAAGCCCAAGGCAATTGGAGCAAGTCCAAGACAACTGGAGGAAGCATAGAACAACTGGAGAAAGGCCAGAACAACAGCAGCAAGCTCGAGACAACTGGAGCAAGCCCAAGACAACTGCAGGAAGTCCAAGACAACTGGAGCAAGGCCAAGACAACTGGACCAAGCCCAAGACAACTGGAGCTACTCCAAGACAACTAAAGCAAGTGCAAGACAACTAGTGCAAGGCCAAGACAACTGAAGCAAGAAAAAGACAATAGGAGTAAGCCCAAGACAACTTGAGCAAGCCCAAGACAACAGGAGCAAGGCCCGGACGACAGGAGCAAGCCCAAAACAATCGGAGCAAGCCCTAGACAACTGGAGCAAAGCCAATACAACTGGTGCACGCCCAAGACAACTGGAGCACAGCCAAGACAACTGGGGCAAGCCCAAGACAACTGGAGCAAGCCCAAGACAACTGGAGTAAGCCCAAGAAAACTAGAGCAAGCCTAAGATAACTAGAGCAAGTCCAAGATAACTAGAGCAAGCCCAAGACAAGTGAAGCAAGGCCAAGACAACCGGAGCAAGCCCAAGACAACAGGAGGAAGGACAAGACAACTGGAGCTAGCTCAAGACATTGAGAAAACGCCCAAGACAACTGGAAACAGCTCAAGACAACCGGAGCAAGGCCAAGATAACCGGAGCAAGGCCAATACAACTCGAGCAAGGGAAAGACAACTAGAGCAAGCCCAAGATTACAGTAGCAAGGCCAATACAACTGGAGCAAGGCCAATACAACTGGAGCAAGCCCATAATCACTGGAGAGAGGCCAGAACAATTGGAGCAAGCCCAAGACAACAGGAGCCAGCCCGAGACAAGTGGAGGAAGTCCAAGACAACTGGAGCAAGGCCAAGACAACTGGAGCAAGCCCAAGACAACTGGAGCAACTCCAAGACAACTAAAGCAAGTCCAGGACAACTAGAGCAAGGCCAAGACAACTGAAGCAAGCGCAAGACAACTGGATCAAGCCCAAGAGAACTGGAACAAACCCAAGACAACTTGAGCAAGGCCCAGACGATAGGAGAAAGCCCAAAACAACTGGAGCAAGCCCAAGACAACTGGAGCAAAGCCAAGACAACTGGTGCAAGTCCAAGACATCTAGAGCACGGCCAAGATAACTATAGCAAGGCCAAGACAGCTTGAGCAAGCCCAAGACAACTGGAGCAAGGCCAAGAAAACTACAACAAGCCCAAGATAACTGGAGCAAGCCCAAGACAAGTGGAGCAAGCCCAAGACAACTAGAGCAAGCTCAAGACAACTGGGGCAAGTCCAAAAGAACTGGAGCAAGCCCAAGACAACTGGAGTAAGCCCAAGACAACTGGAGCAAGCCTGAGACCACTTGAGCAAGTCCAAGATAACTGGAGCAAGCCCAAGACAAGTGAAGCAAGGCCAAGACAACTGGAGCAAGCCCAAGAAAACTGGAGCAAGGACAAGACAACTGGAGCTACCTAAAGACATTGGGAAAAAGCCCAGGACAACTGGATAAAGCACAAGACAACCGGAGCAAGGCCTAGACAAACGGAGCAAGGCCAAGACAACTGGAGCAATTCCAAGACAACTGAAGCAAGCCCAATACAAGGGGAGCAAGGCCAAGACAATTGGAGCAAGCCCAATACAACTGGAGTAAGGCCAAGATAGCTGGAGCAAGCCCAATTAAACAAGAGCAAGCCCAAGACAACTGGAGCAAGCCCAAGACAACTGGAGCAAGCCCAAGACAACTAGACCAAGCACAAGACAACTGGAGCAAGCCCAAGATAATTGGAGCAAGCTTTAGAAAACTGAAGCAAGCCCAAGACAACTGGAGCAAGGCCAAGACAACTGGAGCAAGACCAATGCAATTGGAGCAAGGCGGAGACAAATGGAGCAAGCCCAGGACAACTGGAGCAAGACCAGGACAACTGGAGCAAGCCCAAGGCATGTGGAGCAAGCCCAAGACTACTGGAGCAAGTCCAAGACAACTGGAGCAAGGCCAAGAATACTGGAGCAAGGCCAAGACAACTGGAGCAAGCCCAATATTAATATAGCAAGGCAAAGACAACTGGAGCAAGGCCAAGACAACTAGAGCAAGCACAGAACAACTAGAGAAAGGCCAGAACAACTGGAGCAAGCCCGAGACAACTGGAGCAAGCCCAAGACAACTGGAGGAAGTCCAAGACAGCTGGAGCAAGGCCAAGACAACTGGACCAAGCCGAAGACAACTGGATCAATTCCAATACAACTAGAGCAAGACCAAGACAACAGAAGCAAGCCCAAGACAACTGGAGCACGCCCAAGACAACTGGAGCAAGCCCAAGACAACTGGAGCAAGGCCAAGATGACAGGAGCAAGTCCAAAACAACTGGAGCAAAGCCAGGACAACTGGTGCAAAGCCCAAGACAACTAGAGCAAAGCCAAGACAACTGGAGCAAGGCCAAGACAACTGGAGCAAGCCCAATACAACTGGAGCAAGGCCAAGACAATTACAGCAAGCCCAAGACAACTGGAGCAAGCCCAAGACATGTGGAGCAAGCCCAAGACAACTAGAGCAAGCCCAAGACAACTAGAGCAAGCCCAAGACAACTGGAGCAAGCCCAAGACAATTGGAGTAAGCCCAAGACAAATGGAGCAAGCCCAAGACAACTGGAGCAAGCCCAAGACAACTAGAGCAAGCCCAAGACAACTAGAGCAAGCCCAAGACAACTGGAGCAAGCCCAAGACAATTGGAGTAAGCCCAAGACAAATGGAGCAAGCCTAAGACAACTGGAGCAAGTCCAAGATAACTCGAGCAAGCCCAAGACAAGAAAAGCAAGGCCAAGACAACGGGAGCAAGCCCAAGATAACTGGAGCAACGACAAGACAACTGGAGCTAGATCAAGACATTGGGAAAAAGCCCAAGAATCCTGGAGAAAGCACAAGACAACCGAAGCAAGGACAAGACAACCGGAGCAAGGCCAAGACAACTGGAGCAAAACCAAGACAACTGGAGCAAGCCCAAGACACTTGGAGCAAGGCCAAGACAATTGGAGCAAGCCCAAGACAACTGGAGCAAGGCCAAGACAAATGGAGCAAGCCCAATTCAACTAGAGCAAGCCCAAGACAACTGGAGCAAGTCCAACACACCTGGAGAAAGCCCAAGACAATGACAGCAAGCACAAGACAACTGGAGCAACCCAAGATATTTGGAGCAAGCTTTAGACCACTGGTGCAAGCCCAAGACAACTGGAGAAAGGCCAAGACAACTGGAGCAAGACCAAGGCAACTGGAGCAAGGCAAAGACAACTGGAGCAAGCCCACGACAACTGGAGCAAGACCAAGACAACTGGAGTAAGCCCAAGGCAAGTGGAGTAAGTCCAAGACAACTGGAGCAAGTTCAATACAACCGGAGCAAGGCCAAAACTACTGTATCAAGGCCAAGACAGCTGGAGCAAGCCCAAGATTACTCGAGAAAATCCAAGACAACTGGAGCAAGTCGCCTTGCTCCAGAACTGTTCTGGTTAACTCAATGGAATGAACATCCTTGGTATAAAAAGACAGAACAGGACAAAAAACCATACCAACGGCTTCTTTCCGCTAGCCGGATGCGGGTGACAGGTGTCACTTTATTAGGGATGACTTGACGGTAGGATCCGAATAGATAGTGACCGGAGAGCCGTTGGTCAAGGTGGCTCAGTCCTTCGACTTGAACCGTTATTGAGACCGAGGTTGATATTTTTCATCTCTTGTCAAGGCTTCATTTCTAACACCCTCCTTGAAGCTTGACAAGAGGTAAGAGGGCAAGGGGAATGGTCAGTAGTAATGCTCCCGGTATTCCATCCCATTTAACGATGTGGGAGATTGCGGAGTGTGAGGCCGTTCCTTGATGGCTCGAAGTTCTGCTTCTTCCTCCGTTCTCATGTGATCTTTGATGAAGGGTTGCAGCTGAAATCGTCGTTCCTCCAGAAGTTTAGTATATGGAGGAGGGTCAAGAGCGGCCGGACAGGGGTCAGGGGATTCAGCTCCTCTGTTTGAACAGTAGTTCTTGAGAGTGTGGATGGTCTGGAAGACTACCTGATGACGGTGTGCCGCGATGATTGGGTGGAATTCGTCGTAAGTGCCCCAGTAGAGAAGACCTCACAGTTGAGTTTGGGCAATTCCATACTCCCTTTTTCCTCGTGCTGTTCTGCGGGCTTCTCTGCTTCCAATGTGTCGCAGTACGTCAAGGAGGTTGTATCCGTATACGTCTAGGATGGCAATTTCACGTCACAATTGGCGACGCCATCGTTCAAAGTTGTGACTCCCATCGGGTGCGAAGCAGAGCGGAGCAATATTATTGGTTAGGGAGGCAATTTCATTGTAAAGAAGGATGGTGCGTCGTTGCTCTTCCATAGAGGAGGAGGGACGGTGCAGCGGGGAGGATGAAGTGCCAGGAAGAGAACGGTAGGTGCTGATGAGGGAGAAGTGACGTCAGGAATCTTGAAGGTGATCAGATATTGCAAAAGGGTTGACGGCGTAGAGATGGCGGTGCGACTGAGCAAATGATGAAGGCGGATGAAGGCGGAGGAAGGCAATGGAGAAGTGGGTGCAGGGGCGAACCCACGTGCGCTGCGGAAGTTTCGGCGTGGACGCAGGTCGTCGCAAAGTGGGTGTTGCGACCGGGCGGGTCCGTGTGCCGAGCAGACAAGGAGAAACCGATCCTTGCGGAGGAATGCTGAGCTGCGGAGTGGGCGCAGGGGCAAAACCTCGTGCACTACTGAAATAGGATAGGTAGAATGCGGCAAAGGGAAGGCAGTTGCCAATGCACCATGAGAAATCTGCTGCCGGTGTGGGTGGAGGCTGCTGCAAGAGCAGACAGCTAGCTCGTGCAGGTCCTTGGACTGGCCACAGATGCTGATGATGAGCAAGCGGAAGCTGATGAAAATAGGAGTGGGCGCAGGGGCGAAACCACGTGCACTGTGAACGTTTTCGACGTGGGTGCAGGTTGTCACGCAATGGGCGATGGGAACGGATGGATCTTTGTGCCGAGCAGATGAGGAAACGATGGCAGCAAAAAGAGGAGATGATTGATGGCTAAGTGGGCGCAGGGGCGGAACCACGTGCGGTGATGAAGTAGGCCAAGACAACTAAAGCAAGCCCAAGACAACTGGAACAAGCCCAATTCAAGTGGAGAAAAACCAAGACAACTAGAGCAAGCCCAAGAGAACTGGAGCAAGCCCAAGACAAGAGGAGCAAGCCCAAGACAACTAGAGCAAGCCCAAAACGACTGGAGCAAACCGAAAACAAGTGGAGCAAGCCCAGTAAAACTGGAGCAATTACAAGACAACTGGAGCAAGGCAAAGAAAACAAGAGCAAGGCCGAGACAACTGGAGCAAGGCCAGGACAACTGGAGCAAGGCCAAGACAACTGGAGTAAGGACAAGACAATTGGAGCAAGCCCAAGCCAACTCGAGCAAGCCCGCGATAACTGGAGCAAGGCCAAGACAACTGGAGCAAGGCGAAGAGAACTTGAGCAAGGCCAATACAACTGGAGCAAGGCCAAGACAATAGGAGCAAGGCCAAGACAACTGGACCGAGGCCAAGATGACTGGAGCAAGCCGAAGACAACTAGAGCAAGCCCTAGACAACAGGAGCAAGCCCAAGACAGCTGGAGCAATCCAAAGACAACTAGAGCAAGGCCAAGACAACTGGAGAAATTCCAAGACAATTGGAGCAAACCCAAAATAACTGGAGAAAGGCGTAGACAACTGATGCAAGCCCAAGACAACTCGAGCAAGGCCAAGACAACTAGAGCAAGCCCAAGACAACTTGAGTTAGCTCAAGACAACTGGAGCAAGCCCAAGAAACGTGGAGCAAGGCCAAGATAACTGGAGCAAGGCGAAGACAACTAAAGCAAACCCAAGACAATTGGAGTAAACCCAAGACAACTGGAGCAAGCCAAAGACAACTGGAGCAAGGCCAAGTCAACTGGAGCAAGCCCAATGCAACTGGAGCAAGCCCAATACAACTGGAGCAAGGCCAAGACAATTGGAGCAAGCCCAAGACAACTGGAGCAAGGCCAAGAAAGCTGGAGAAACACCAAGACAACTGGAGCAAGGCCAAGACAACTAGAGCAAGGCCAAGAGAACTGGAGCAAGGCCACAATAACTGGAGCAAGGCAAAAACAACTTGAGCAAGCCCGAGACAACTGGGGCAAGGCCAAGACAACTAGAGCAAGGCCAGGACAACTGGAGCAAGCCCAAGATAACTGGAGCAAGGCCAAGACAACTGGAGCAAGCCCAAGACAACTCGAGCAAGCCCAAGACAACTAGAGCAAGGCCAATACAACTGGAGCAAGACCGAGACAATTGGAGAAAGGCCAGGTCAACTGGAGCAATCCCAAGGGAACTGGATCGAGGCCAAGACAACTGGAGCAAGGCAAAGACAACTGGAAAAAGTCGAAGAAAACTGGAGCAAGCACAGGACAACTGGAGCAAGGCCAAGACAACCGGAGCAAGGGCAAGACAACCCGGGAAATGCCAAGACAATTGGAGCAAGTCCAAGACAAGTGGAGCAAGGCCAAGACAACTGGAGCAAGCCCAAGACAACTGGAGCAAGGCCAAGACAACTACAGCAAGCCCAAGACAACTTGAGCAAGCCCAAGACAAATAGAGTAAGAACAAGATAACTAAAGCAATCCCAAAAGAACTGGAGCAAGACCAAGACAACTAGGGTGCAACTAGTGCGCAACTAGGACGCAACTAGGACGCGACTAGGGCGCGACTAGGGCACGACTTGGGCACAACTAGGATGCAACTAGGGCGCAACTAGGGCGCAACTAGGGCGCAACTAGGGTGCAACTAGTCTTTAAGTTGGGCGCAACTATGACGCAACTTAGGCGCAACTAGGGTGTAAGCAAGACGCAACTAAGGGCGCAACTATGGGATAACTAGGGCGTAGCTAGTGCCCAACTGAGTTGCAACTAGGGCACAAGTAGGCGCCAGTAGGGCGCAAGTAGGGCGCAACTAGGGCGCAACTAGGATGCAACTAGGGCGCAACTAGTGCGTGAATAGGGCGCAACTATGGTACAAGTAGGGCGCAAGTAGGGCGCAACTAGGGCGCCCGGGTGCAACTAGGGTGCAACAAGGGGGAAACCAGGGCACAACTAGGGCGCAACTAGGACGCAACTAGGGAACACCTAGGGCGCAACTAAGGCGCAACTAGGTTGCAACTAGGGTGCAACTAGTGCGCAACTAGGGCGCAACTAGGGCGCAACAACGGCGCGACTAGGACGTGAGTTGGGCGCAACTAGGGCGCAACTAAGGCACAACTAGGGCGCAACTAGGGCGCAACTAGGGCGCAACTTGGGCGCAATTAGGGCGCAACTGGGGGCAACTAGGGTGCAACTAGGGCGCAACTAGCTTGCAACTAGGGCACAACTAGGGTGCAACTAGGGTGAAACTAGGGCGCAAATAGGGTGCAACTAGTGCATAACTAGGGCGCAACTAGGACGCAACTAGGCCGCAACTAGTGCGCGACTTGGGCACAACTAGGGCGCAACTAGGACGCAACTAGGGTGCAATGATGGCACACCTGGGGGTAACTAGGGCGCAACTAGGGTGCAACTAGTGTGCAAGTTGGGCGCAATTAAGGCGCAACTAAGGCGCAACTAGCGCGCAAGTAGGGCACAAGTATGATGCAACTAAGGCGCAAATAGGGCACAACTAGCACGTAGCTAGTGCCCAACTAAGGCACAACTAGGGCGTAAGAAGGGTGCCAGTAGGGCGCAAGTAGGGTGTTATAAGGGCGTAAATAGGGTGCAACTAATGCGCAACTAGGGCACAACTAGGGCGCAACTAGGGCGTGACTAGGGCACGACTAGGGCGCGACTAGGGCGCAACTAGGGCGCATTTAGGGCGCAACTAGGATTCAACTAGGGCGCAACTAGGGCGCAACTAGGGCGCAACTAGGGCGCAACTAGGGCGCAACAAGGGCACAACTAGGGCGCAAGAAGGGTGCAACTAGGGCGCAAGTATGACGCAAGTAGGAAGCAAGTAGGGCGCAACTACGGCACAAATGGGACACAACTAGGGCGTAACAAGGGCGCAACTAGGGCGCAACTTGAGCGCAATGAGGGCGCAACGAGGGCGCAACGAGGGCGCAGTGAGGGTGCAACAAGGGCGCAACCCAGCGCAACTAGAGCGCAACTAGTGTGCAACTAGGGCGCAAATAGGGCAAAGCTAGAGCGCAACTAGGGCGCAACTAGGGCGCAACTAGGGTGCAACTAGGGCGCAACCAGGGCGCAACATGGGCGCAACTAGGGCAGAACTAATGCGTAACTAAGGCGCAACTAAGGCGCACCTAAGGCGCAACTAGGGCGCAAGTAGGGCACAAGTAGGACGCAGCTAGGGCGCAACTAGGATACAACTAGGGCGTAGCTAGTGCCCAACTGAGGCGCAACTAGGGCAAGAGTAGGGCGCAAGTAGGGCGCAACTAGGGCGTAACTAGGGCGCAACTAGGGCGCAACTAGGGCGCAACTAGGGTGCAACTAGGGCGCAACTA
>SZWC01002475.1:161305-177980 GCA_023375785.1 Penium margaritaceum | reverse complement strand
TACAACTAGGGCGTAGCTAGTGCCCAACTGAGGCGCAACTAGGGCAAGAGTAGGGCGCAAGTAGGGCGCAACTAGGGCGTAACTAGGGCGCAACTAGGGCGCAACTAGGGTGCAACTAGGGCGCAAGTAGGGCGCAACTAGTGCGCAACCAGGGCACACCTAGGGCGCAACTAGGGTGCAACTGGGGCGCAACTAGGGCGCAACTAGGACGCAATTAGGGCACAACAAGGACGCAACTAGGGCGCAACTAGGGTGCAACTAGGGTGCAACTAGGGCGTAACTAAGGTGTAACTAGGGTGCGACTAGGGCGCGACTAGGGCGCGACTAGGGCGCGACTAGGGCGCAACTAGGGCGCGACTTGGGCGCAACTAGGGCGCAACTAGGGCGCAACTAAGGCGCAAGTAGGGCGCAACTACGGCGCAATTAGGGCGCAACTGGGGCCAACTAGGGCATAACTAGGGCGCAACTTGGGCGCAACTAGGGCGCAACTAGGGCACAACTAGGGCGCAACTAGGGCGCAACTAGGACACACCTTGGGCGCAACTAAGGCGCAACTAGGGCGAAACTAAGGCGCAACTAGGGCGCAAATAGGGCACAAGTAGGACGCAACTAGGGCGCAACTAGGGTACAACTAGGGCATAGCTAGTGTCCAACTGAGGCGCAACTAGGGCACAAGTAGGGTACAAGTAGGGCGCAAGTAGGGTACAACTTGTGCGCAACTAGGCCGCGCACTCAGGGCGCAACTAGGGCAACTAGGGCGCAACTAGGGTGCAAATAGGGCGCAAGTAGGGCGCAAGTAAGACGCAACTAGGACACAACTAGGGCACAACTAGGGCGTAGCTAGTGCCCAACTGAGGCGCAACTAGGGCACAAGTAGGGCGCCAGTAGGTCGTAAGTTTGGTGTAATAAGGGCGCAAGAAGGGCGCAACTAGGGTGCAACTAGGGCGCAACTAGGGCACAACTTACACGCAACTTGGGCGCAAGTATGGTGCAACTAGAGTGCAACTAGGGCGCAACTAGGGCGCAAGTATGGTGCAACCAGGGCGCAACTATAGCGTAACTCGGGCGCAACTAGGGCGCAACTAGGGCGCAACTAGGGTGCAACTAGTGCGCAAGTTCGGCGCAACTAAGGCGCAACTAAGGCGCAACTAGCGTGCAAGTAGGGCGCAAGTAGGACGCAACTAGGGCGCAACTAGGGCACAAAAAGGGCGTAGCTAGTGCCCAACTAAGGTACAACTAGGGTGCAAGTAGGGTGCAAGTGGGACACAAGTAGGGTGCAATAAGGGCGCAAGTAGGAGGCAAATAGGTCGCAACTAGGGAGCAAATAGGGTGCAACTAGGGCGTGACTAGGGCGCAACTAGGGCGAAACTAGGGTGCAACTAGGGCGCATCTAGGGCGCAGCTAGGGCGCAAGTAGGGCGTAACTAGGATGCAACTAGGGCGCAACAAGGGCGCGACTAGGGCGTAACTAGGGCGCAAGTAGGGTGCAACTAGGGCGCAACTAGGGTGCAGCTAGGACGCAAGTAGGGCGCAACTAGGGTGCAACCAGGGCGCAAGTAGGGCGCAAGTAGGGCACAAGTAGGGTGCAACTACGGCGCAAGTGGGGCACAACTAGGCCGCAACTAGGGCGCAACTAGGGTGCAACGAGGGCGCAACGATGGCGCAACAAGGGTGCAACAAGGGCGCAACTAGGACGCAACTAGGGTGCATCTAGGGCGCAACTAGGGCGCAATTAGGGCGCAAATAGGGCTCAGCTGGGGCGTAACTAGGGTGAAGCTAGGGTGCAACTAAGGCACAAATAGGACGCAACAAAGGCGCAACTAGGGCGAAAGTAGGGAACAAGTAGGACGCAACTAAGGCGCAACTAGGGTACAACTTGGGCGTAGCTAGTGTCCAACAGAGGCGTAACTAGGGCGCAAGTAGGGCGCCAATAGGGCGTTAGTAGGGTGCAATAAGGGCGCAAGAAGGGTGCAACTAGGGCTCAACTAGGACGCATCTAGGGCGCAAGTAGGGCGCAACTAGGGTGCGACGAGGGCGCAATGAAGACGCAGGTAGGGCACAAATAGGGCACAACTAAGGCGCAACTAGGGCGCAACTAGGATGCAACTAGGGCGCAACTAGGGCGCAACTAGGGCGCAACTAAGGTGCAACTAGGACGCAACTAGGGCCCAACTAGGGTGCAACTAGGGCACAACTAGGGCGCAAGGAGGGCGCACGAGGGCGCAACTAGGGCGCAGCTAGGGTGCAACTAGTGCGAACCTAGGGCACAACTAGGGCGTAAATAGGGTGCAACTAGTGTGCATGTTGGGCGCAACTAGGGCGTAACTGAGGTGCAACTAGGGCGCAAGTAGGACGCAACTAGGGCGCAACTACGGGACAACTAGGACGTAGCTAGTGCCCAATTGAGGCGCAACTAGGACACAAGTAGGCGCCAGAAAGGCGCGAGTAAGGCGCACGAAGGGCGCAACTAGGGCGCAACTAGGACGCGACTAGGGCGGAACTAGTGCGTAACTAGGGTGCAACTAGGGTGCAAGTAGGGCACAACTAGGGCGCAACTAGGGCGCCCGGGCGTAACGAGGGCTTAACTAGGGGGCAACTAGGACGCAACTAGGGCGCAACTAGGATGCAACTAGGGCGCAACTAGGGCGAAACTAGGGCGCAACTAGGGCGCGACTAGGGCGCGACTTGGGCGCAACTAGGGCGCAACTAGGGCACAACTAGGGCGCAACGAGGGCGCAACTAGGGCGCAACTATGGCGCAACTAGAGCGCAACTAGGGCGTAACTAAGGCGCAACTAGGGCGCAAATCGGGCACAAGTAGGATGCAACTAGGGTGTAAGTAGGGTACAACTAGGGCGTAGCTAGTGCCCAACTGTGGCGCAACTAAGGCGCAACTAGGGCCCAACGAGGGCACAACTAAGACGCATATAGGGTGCAAGTAGGGCGCATCTAGGACGCAAGTAGGGCGCAAGTAGGACGCAACTAGGGCACAACTAAGGCGCAACAAGGGTGCAACTAGGTCGCAACTAGGGCACAACTAGGGTGCAACTAGGGCGCAAGAAGGGCGCAACTAGGGTGCAACTAGGGCGCAACTAGGGCGCAACGAGGGTGCAACTAGAGCGCAACTACGGTGCAACTAGGGCATAAATAGGGAACAAGTAGGACGCAACTAGGGCGCAACTAGGGTACAGCTAGGGGGCAGCTAGTCCTTAACTAAGGCGCAACTAGGGCGCAAGTAGGGTGCAAGTAGGGCGCAACTAGGGTACAGCTAGGGGGCAGCTAGTCCTTAACTAAGGCGCAACTAGGGCGCAAGTAGGGTGCAAGTAGGGCGCAAGTAGGTTGCAACTTGTGCGCAACCAGGGTACAACTAGGGCGCAACTAGGGCGCAACTAGGGCGCAACTAGGGCGCAACTAGGGTGCAAGTAGGGCGCAACTAGGGTGCAACTAGGACGCAAGTAGGGCGCAAGTAAGGCGCAACTTGGGCGCAACTAGGGCACAATTAGGGCGTAGCTAGTGCCCGACTGAGGCGCAACTAGGGCGCAAGTAGGGCGTCAATAGGGTGTAAGTAGGGTACAATGAGGGCGCAAGAAGGGCGCAACTAGGGCACAACTAGGGCGCAACTTAGACGCAACTAGGGTGCAAGTAGGGCGCAAGTAGGGCGTCAATAGGGTGTAAGTAGGGTACAATGAGGGCGCAAGAAGGGCGCAACTAGGGCACAACTAGGGCGCAACTTAGACGCAACTAGGGTGCAAGTAGGGCGTAACTAGGGCGCAAGTAGGGTGCAAGTAGGGCGCAACTAGGGCATAAATAAGGCGCAACAAATGCGCAACTAGGGCGCAACTAGCTGCAATTAGGACGCAACTAGGGCGTAACTAGGGCGCAACTAGGACGCAACTAGAGCGTAACTAGGGCGCAACTAGGGCATAAATAAGGCGCAACAAATGCGCAACTAGGGCGCAACTAGCTGCAATTAGGACGCAACTAGGGCGTAACTAGGGCGCAACTAGGACGCAACTAGAGCGTAACTAGGGCGCAACTAGGGCGCAACTAGGGTACAACTAGGGCGGGACTAGGGCTCAACTAGAGCGCAACTAGGACGCAACTAGGGCGCAACTAGGGTGCAATCATGGCGCAACTGGGAGCAACCAGGGAGCAACTAGGGCGCAACTAGGCTAGAACTAGGGTGCAACTAAGGCGCAACGAGGGCGCAATGAGGGCGCAACTAGGAAGCAACTAGGGCGCAACTAGGGTGCAAGTAGGGCGCAACTAGGGTGCAACTACGGCGCAACTAGGGTGCACCTAGTCTGCAAGTTGGGTGCAACTAGGGCGCAACTAAGGCGCAACCAGGGCGTAAGTAAGCCGCAACTAAGGGCACAACTATGGGACAACTAGGGTGTAGGTAGTGCCCAACTGAGGCGCATATAGGGCGCAAGTAGGCGCCAGTAGGGCGCAAGTAGGGCGCAACTAGGGCGCAACTGGGATGCAACTAGGGCACAACTAGTGCTTAGCTAGGGTGCAACTAGGGTGCAAGTAAGGCGCAACTAGGGCGCAACTAGGGCGCCCGGATGCAACTAGGGCGCAACTAGGGGGAAACTAGGGCGCAACTAGGGCGCAACTAGGACGCAACTTGGGCACAACTAGGGCGCAACTAGGGCGCAACTAGGCCGCAACTAGGGTGCAACTAGTGCGTAACTAGGGCGCAACTAGGGCGCGACTAGGGCGCGACTAGGGCGCGACTTGGGCGCAACTAGGGTGCAAATAGGGCACAACTAAGGCGTAACTAGGGCGCAACTAGGGCCCAATTAGGGCGCAACTGGGGGCAACATGGGTGCAACTACGGCGCAACTAGGTTGCAACTAGGGCACAACTAGGGCGCAACTAGGGTGCAACTAGGGCGCAACTAGGGTGCAACTAGTGTGCAACTAGGGCGCAACTAGGGCGCGACTAGGGCGCGACTAGGGCGTGACTTGGGCGCAACTAGGGTGCAACTAGGGCGCAACTAGGGTGCAACTAGTGTGCAACTAGGGCGCAACTAGGGCGCGACTAGGGCGCGACTAGGGCGTGACTTGGGCGCAACTAGGACGCAACTAGAGCGCAACTAGGATGCAACTAGGGTGCAATTGGGGCGCAACTGGGGGCAACTAGGGCGCAAATACGGCGTAACTAGGGCGCAACTAGGGCGCAACTAAGGCACAACTAGGGCGCAACTAGCGCGCAACTAGAGCGCAAATAGGGTGCAACTAGGGCGCAACTAGGGCGCAACTAGTGCGTAACTAAGGCGCAACTAGGGCGTAAATATGGCACAAGTAGGACGCAACTAGGGCGCAAGTAGGGTACAACTAGGGTGTAGCTAGTTCCCAACTGAGGCGCAACTAGGGCGCAACTAGGGCGCAACTAAGACGCAACTTGGGTGTAAGTAGGGCACAACTAGGGCACAAGTAGGGCGCAATGAGGGCGCAACTAGGGCACAACTAAGGCGCAACAAGGGCACAACAAGGGCGCAACTAGGGCGCAACTAGGGCGCAACTAGGACGTAACTAGGGTGCAACCAGGGCGTAACTACAGCGCAACTAGGGCGCAACTAGAGCGCAACTAGGACGCAACTAGGGCGCAACTAGAGCGCAACTAGAGCGCAACTAGGGCGCAACAAGGGCGCAACAAGGGCGCAACTAAGGCGCAACTAGGGCGCAACTAGGGCGCAACGAGGGCGCAACTAGGGCGCAACGAGGGCGCAACTAGGGCGCAACGAGGGCGCAACTAGGGCGCAACGAGGGCGCAACTAGGGCGCAACGAGGGCGCAACTAGGGCGCAACGAGGGCGCAACTAGGGCGCAACGAGGGCGCAACTAGGGCGCAACGAGGGCGCAACTAGGGCGCAACGAGGGCGCAACTAGGGCGCAACGAGGGCGCAACTAGGGCGCAACGAGGGCGCAACTAGGGCGCAACGAGGGCGCAACTAGGGCGCAACGAGGGCGCAACTAGGGCGCAACGAGGGCGCAACTAGGGCGCAACGAGGGCGCAACTAGGGCGCAACGAGGGCGCAACTAGGGCGCAACGAGGGCGCAACTAGGGCGCAACGAGGGCGCAACTAGGGCGCAACGAGGGCGCAACTAGGGCGCAACGAGGGCGCAACTAGGGCGCAACGAGGGCGCAACTAGGGCGCAACGAGGGCGCAACTAGGGCGCAACGAGGGCGCAACTAGGGCGCAACGAGGGCGCAACTAGGGCGCAACGAGGGCGCAACTAGGGCGCAACGAGGGCGCAACTAGGGCGCAACGAGGGCGCAACTAGGGCGCAACGAGGGCGCAACTAGGGCGCAACGAGGGCGCAACTAGGGCGCAACGAGGGCGCAACTAGGGCGCAACGAGGGCGCAACTAGGGCGCAACGAGGGCGCAACTAGGGCGCAACGAGGGCGCAACTAGGGCGCAACGAGGGCGCAACTAGGGCGCAACGAGGGCGCAACTAGGGCGCAACGAGGGCGCAACTAGGGCGCAACGAGGGCGCAACTAGGGCGCAACGAGGGCGCAACTAGGGCGCAACGAGGGCGCAACTAGGGCGCAACGAGGGCGCAACTAGGGCGCAACGAGGGCGCAACTAGGGCGCAACGAGGGCGCAACTAGGGCGCAACGAGGGCGCAACTAGGGCGCAACGAGGGCGCAACTAGGGCGCAACGAGGGCGCAACTAGGGCGCAACGAGGGCGCAACTAGGGCGCAACGAGGGCGCAACTAGGGCGCAACGAGGGCGCAACTAGGGCGCAACGAGGGCGCAACTAGGGCGCAACGAGGGCGCAACTAGGGCGCAACGAGGGCGCAACTAGGGCGCAACGAGGGCGCAACTAGGGCGCAACGAGGGCGCAACTAGGGCGCAACGAGGGCGCAACTAGGGCGCAACGAGGGCGCAACTAGGGCGCAACGAGGGCGCAACTAGGGCGCAACGAGGGCGCAACTAGGGCGCAACGAGGGCGCAACTAGGGCGCAACGAGGGCGCAACTAGGGCGCAACGAGGGCGCAACTAGGGCGCAACGAGGGCGCAACTAGGGCGCAACGAGGGCGCAACTAGGGCGCAACGAGGGCGCAACTAGGGCGCAACGAGGGCGCAACTAGGGCGCAACGAGGGCGCAACTAGGGCGCAACGAGGGCGCAACTAGGGCGCAACGAGGGCGCAACTAGGGCGCAACGAGGGCGCAACTAGGGCGCAACGAGGGCGCAACTAGGGCGCAACGAGGGCGCAACTAGGGCGCAACGAGGGCGCAACTAGGGCGCAACGAGGGCGCAACTAGGGCGCAACGAGGGCGCAACTAGGGCACAACTAAGACGCAACTAGGGTGCAAGAAGGGTGCAATTAGGGCGCAAGTAGGGTTCAAGTAGGGCGCAACTAGGGCACAACTAAGGCACAACAAGGGCGCAACTAGGGCGCAACTAGGGCGCAACTAGGGTGCAAGTAGGGCGCAACGAGGATGCAACTAGGGCGCAACTAGGGCGCAACTAGGGCGCAACTAGGGCGCAACTAGGGCGCAACTAGGACGCAACTAGGACGCAACTAGGACGCAACTAGGACGCAACTAGGACGCAACTAGAGCGCAACTAGGGCACAACTAGGGCGCAACAAGGGCGCAACGAGGGCGCAACTATGGCACAAATAGGGTACAAGTCAGATGTCACTAGGGCACAACTAGGGTACAACTAGGGCGTAGCTAGTCCCCAACTGAGGCGCAACTAGGGCGCAAGTAGGGTGCAAGTAGGACGCAAGTAGGTTGCAACTTGTGCGCAACCAGGGCACAACTAGTGCGCAACTAAGGCGCAACTAGGGCACAACTAGGCGCAACTAGGGCGGAACTAGGGCGCAACTAGGATGCAACTAGGACATGACTAGGGCACAATTAGGGCGTAACTAGTGCCCAACTCAGGCGTAATTAGGGCGCAAGTAGGGCGCCAATAGGGTGTAAGTAGGGTGCAATAAGGGCGCAAGAAGGGCGCAGCTAGGGCGCAACTAGGGCGCAACTAAGATGCAACTAGGGTGCATGTAGGGCGGAAGTAGGGCGCAAGTAGGGTGCAAGTAGGCCGCAACTAGGGCACAACTAAGGCGCAACAAGGGCGCAGCTAGGGCACAACTAGGCGCAACTAGGGCACAAGTAGGGCGCAACTAAGGTTCAACTAGAGCGCAACTAGGGCGTAACTAGGGAGCATGTAGGACGCAATTAGGGCGCAACTGGGGGCAACTAGGGCGCAACTAAGGCGCAACTAGGGCGCAACTAGGGTGCAACTAGGGCGCAACGAGGGCGCAACGAGGATGCAACTAGGGCGCAACTAGGGCACAACTAGGGTGCAACTAGGGCGCAACTAGGGCGCAACTAGGGCGCAACTAGGGTGCAACAAGTGCGCAACTAGGGAGGAACTAGGACGCGACTAGGGCGCGACTAGGGCGATACTTGGGCGCAACTAGGGCGCAACTAGGGTACAACTAGGGCGCAACTAGGGCGCAACTTGGGCGGAATTAGGGCGCAACTGTGGGCAACTAGGGTGCAACTTGGGCGCAACTTGGTTGCAACTAGGGCACAACTAGGGCACAACTAGGTTGCAACTAGGGCGCAACTAGGATGCAACTAGTGTGCAACTTGGGCGCAACTAGGGCGCGACTAGGGCGTGACTAGGGCGTGACTTGGGTGCAACTAGGGCGCAACTAGGGCGCAACTAGGACGTAACTAGGGCGCAATTAGGGTGCAACTGGGGAAAACTAGGGCGCAACTAGGGCGCAACGAGGGCGTAACTAGGGCGCAACTAAGGCGCAACTAGGGTGCAACTAGGGCGCAACTAGGGCGCAAGTAGGGCGCAACTAGGGCACAACTAGGGTACAACTAGGGCACTACTAAGGCGCAACTAGGGCGCAAGTAGGGCACAAGTAGGACACAAGTAGGGCGCAAGTAGGGTACAATTAGGGTGTAGCTAGTGCCCAACTGAGGCGCAACTAGGGCGCAACAACTAGGGTGCAAGTAAGACGCAACTAGGGTGCAAGTAGGGTGCAACTAGGGCGCAAGAAGGGCGCAACTAGGGCGCAACTAGGGTAAAACTAAGGCGCAACAAGGGCACAACTAGGTCGCAACTAGGGCGCAACTAGGGCGCAACTAGGGCGCAACAAGGGCGCAACGAGGGCGCAACTAGGGCGCAACGAGGGCGCAACTAGGGCGCAACGAGGGCGCAACTAGGGCGCAACGAGGGCGCAACTAGGGCGCAACGAGGGCGCAACTAGGGCGCAACGAGGGCGCAACTAGGGCGCAACGAGGGCGCAACTAGGGCGCAACGAGGGCGCAACTAGGGCGCAACGAGGGCGCAACTAGGGCGCAACGAGGGCGCAACTAGGGCGCAACGAGGGCGCAACTAGGGCGCAACGAGGGCGCAACTAGGGCGCAACGAGGGCGCAACTAGGGCGCAACGAGGGCGCAACTAGGGCGCAACGAGGGCGCAACTAGGGCGCAACGAGGGCGCAACTAGGGCGCAACGAGGGCGCAACTAGGGCGCAACGAGGGCGCAACTAGGGCGCAACGAGGGCGCAACTAGGGCGCAACGAGGGCGCAACTAGGGCGCAACGAGGGCGCAACTAGGGCGCAACGAGGGCGCAACTAGGGCGCAACGAGGGCGCAACTAGGGCGCAACGAGGGCGCAACTAGGGCGCAACGAGGGCGCAACTAGGGCGCAACGAGGGCGCAACTAGGGCGCAACGAGGGCGCAACTAGGGCGCAACGAGGGCGCAACTAGGGCGCAACGAGGGCGCAACTAGGGCGCAACGAGGGCGCAACTAGGGCGCAACGAGGGCGCAACTAGGGCGCAACGAGGGCGCAACTAGGGCGCAACGAGGGCGCAACTAGGGCGCAACGAGGGCGCAACTAGGGCGCAACGAGGGCGCAACTAGGGCGCAACGAGGGCGCAACTAGGGCGCAACGAGGGCGCAACTAGGGCGCAACGAGGGCGCAACTAGGGCGCAACGAGGGCGCAACTAGGGCGCAACGAGGGCGCAACTAGGGCGCAACGAGGGCGCAACTAGGGCGCAACGAGGGCGCAACTAGGGCGCAACGAGGGCGCAACTAGGGCGCAACTAGGGCGCAAATAGGGCGCAACTAGAGTGCAACTAGGGCGTAACTAGGGCGCAACTAGAGCGCAACTAGGGCGCAACTAGAGCGCAACTAGGACGCAACTAGGGGGCAACTAGAGCGCAACTAGGGCGCAACTAGGGCGCAACTAGGGTGCAACCAGGGCGCAATTGGAGCACAACTTGGGCACATCTAGGACGCAACTACATCGCAACTAGGGCGCAACAAGGGCCCAACTAGGACGCAACCGGGGCGCAACCAGGACGCAACTAGGGCGCATTTAGGGTGCAACTAGGGCGCAAGTATGGTGCAACTAGGGCATAACTAGGGCGAAACTCGGGCGCAACTAGGGCGCAACAAGGGTGCAACTAGGGCGCAAGTAGGGCGCAAGTAGGGCGCAAGTAGACCGCAACTACGGCACAAGTGCGGAACAACTAGAGCGTAACAAGGGTGCAACTAGGGCGGAACTTGAACGCAATGAGGGTGCAACGAGGGTGCAACAAGGGTGCAACGAGGGCGCAACAAGGGCGCAATAAGGGCGCAACTAGGGCGCAGCTAGGGCGCAACTAGGGCGCAACTAGGGTGCAACTAGGGTACAACTAGGAAGTAACTAGGGCGCAACTAGGGCGCAACTAAGGCGCAACTAAGGCGCAACTAAGGCCCAACTAAGGCGCAAGTAGGGCACAAGTAGGACGTTGCTAGGGCGCAACTAGGGTACGACTAGGGCGTAGCTAGTGCCCAACTGAGGCGCAACTAGGGCGAGAATAGGGCGCAACTAAGGCGCAACTAGGGCGCAACTAGGGCGCAACTAGGGCGCAACTAGGGCGCAACTAGGACACAAGTTGGGCGCAACTAGGGCGCAACTAGGGCACATATAGGGCGCAACTAGGACGCAACGAGGGCGCAACTAGGGCGCAACTAGGACGCAACCAGGGCACAAGTAGGGCGCAACTAGGGCGCAACTAGGGCACATATAGGGCGCAACTAGGACGCAACGAGGGCGCAACTAGGGCGCAACTAGGACGCAACCAGGGCACAAGTAGGGCGCAACAAGGGCTTAACCTGGGTACAACTAGGGTGCAACTAGGGCGCAACTAAGGCACAACAAGGGCCCAACTAGGGCACAATTAGGACGCAACTGGGGGCAACTAGGGTGTACCTAGTGCCCAACTGAGGCACAACTAGGACGCAAGCAGGGCGCCAGTAGGGTGTAAGTTTGGTGCAATAAGGGCGCAAGAAGGGCGCAACTAGAGTGCAACTAGGGCGCAACTAGGACGCACCTAGGGCGCAAGTAGGGCCCATGTAGGGCGTAACTAGGGAGCAACTAGGGCGCAATTATGGCGCAACTTGGGCGCAACTAGGGTACAACTAGTGTGTAAGTTGAGCGCAACTAGGGCGCACCTAGGGCGCAAGTAGGGCCCATGTAGGGCGTAACTAGGGAGCAACTAGGGCGCAATTATGGCGCAACTTGGGCGCAACTAGGGTACAACTAGTGTGTAAGTTGAGCGCAACTAGGGCACAGATAAGGCGCAACTAGGGCACAAGTAGGACGCAACTAGAGCGCAACTAGGGCGCAACTAGCGCGCAACTAGGGCGCAACTAGGAGGCAAGTAGATTCAACTAGGGTGCATCTAGGGTGCAACTAGAGCGCAAGTATGGCACAACTAGTGCGCAACTAGGGCGCAACTAGGGTACAACTAGTGCCGAAGATGGGCGCAACTAAGGCGCTACTAAGGCGCAGCTAGCGCGCAAGTAGGGCACAAGTAGGACGCAACTAGCGCACAACTAGGGCACAACTTGGGCGTAGCTATGGCCCAACTAAGGCACAACTAGGGCGCAAGTAGGGTTCCAGTAGGGCGCAAGTAGGGTACAATAAGGGCGCAAATAAGGTGCAACTAGGGCACAACTAGGACGCAACTAGGGCGCAACTAGGGCGCAACTAGGGCGCGACTTGGGTGCAACTAGGGCGCAACTAGGGCACAACTAGGGCGCAACTAGGGCGCAACTATGGCGCAACTAGGGCGTAACTTAGGCGCAACTAGAGCGCAACTAGGACGCAACTAGGCCGCAACTAGGGCGCAACTAAGGCGCAACTAAGGCGCAACTAAGGCGCAACTAAGGCGCAACTAAGGCGCAACTAAGGCGCAACTAAGGCGCAACTAAGGCGCAACTAAGGCGCAACTAAGGCGCAACTAAGGCGCAACTAAGGCGCAACTAAGGCGCAACTAAGGCGCAACTAAGGCGCAACTAAGGCGCAACTAAGGCGCAACTAAGGCGCAACTAAGGCGCAACTAAGGCGCAACTAAGGCGCAACTAAGGCGCAACTAAGGCGCAACTAAGGCGCAACTAAGGCGCAACTAAGGCGCAACTAAGGCGCAACTAAGGCGCAACTAAGGCGCAACTAAGGCGCAACTAAGGCGCAACTAAGGCGCAACTAAGGCGCAACTAAGGCGCAACTAAGGCGCAACTAAGGCGCAACTAAGGCGCAACTAAGGCGCAACTAAGGCGCAACTAAGGCGCAACTAAGGCGCAACTAAGGCGCAACTAAGGCGCAACTAAGGCGCAACTAAGGCGCAACTAAGGCGCAACTAAGGCGCAACTAAGGCGCAACTAAGGCGCAACTAAGGCGCAACTAAGGCGCAACTAAGGCGCAACTAAGGCGCAACTAAGGCGCAACTAAGGCGCAACTAAGGCGCAACTAAGGCGCAACTAAGGCGCAACTAAGGCGCAACTAAGGCGCAACTAAGGCGCAACTAAGGCGCAACTAAGGCGCAACTAAGGCGCAACTAAGGCGCAACTAAGGCGCAACTAAGGCGCAACTAAGGCGCAACTAAGGCGCAACTAAGGCGCAACTAAGGCGCAACTAAGGCGCAACTAAGGCGCAACTAAGGCGCAACTAAGGCGCAACTAAGGCGCAACTAAGGCGCAACTAAGGCGCAACTAAGGCGCAACTAAGGCGCAACTAAGGCGCAACTAAGGCGCAACTAAGGCGCAACTAAGGCGCAACTAAGGCGCAACTAAGGCGCAACTAAGGCGCAACTAAGGCGCAACTAAGGCGCAACTAAGGCGCAACTAAGGCGCAACTAAGGCGCAACTAAGGCGCAACTAAGGCGCAACTAAGGCGCAACTAAGGCGCAACTAAGGCGCAACTAAGGCGCAACTAAGGCGCAACTAAGGCGCAACTAAGGCGCAACTAAGGCGCAACTAAGGCGCAACTAAGGCGCAACTAAGGCGCAACTAAGGCGCAACTAAGGCGCAACTAAGGCGCAACTAAGGCGCAACTAAGGCGCAACTAAGGCGCAACTAAGGCGCAACTAAGGCGCAACTAAGGCGCAACTAAGGCGCAACTAAGGCGCAACTAAGGCGCAACTAAGGCGCAACTAAGGCGCAACTAAGGCGCAACTAAGGCGCAACTAAGGCGCAACTAAGGCGCAACTAAGGCGCAACTAAGGCGCAACTAAGGCGCAACTAAGGCGCAACTAAGGCGCAACTAAGGCGCAACTAAGGCGCAACTAAGGCGCAACTAAGGCGCAACTAAGGCGCAACTAAGGCGCAACTAAGGCGCAACTAAGGCGCAACTAAGGCGCAACTAAGGCGCAACTAAGGCGCAACTAAGGCGCAACTAAGGCGCAACTAAGGCGCAACTAAGGCGCAACTAAGGCGCAACTAAGGCGCAACTAAGGCGCAACTAAGGCGCAACTAAGGCGCAACTAAGGCGCAACTAAGGCGCAACTAAGGCGCAACTAAGGCGCAACTAAGGCGCAACTAAGGCGCAACTAAGGCGCAACTAAGGCGCAACTAAGGCGCAACTAGGGCGTAACTTAGGCGCAACTAGAGCGCAACTAGGGTGCAAGTATTGTGTAAATTGGACGCAACTAGGGCGCAACTAAAGCGCAACTAGGGCGCAAGTATGGCGCAACTAGAGCGCAACTAGGGCGCAACTAGGGCGCATCTAGGGCGTAAGTAGGGTGCAACTAGGGCGCAACTAGAGCGCAAGTCGGGCACAACTAGGGCGCAACTAGGGCGCAACAAGGGTGCAACTAGTGCGCAAGTTGGGCGCAACTAAGGCGCTACTAAGGCGCAACTAGCGCGCAAGTATGACACAAGTAGGACGCAACTAGCGCGCAACGAGGGCACAACTAGGGCGTAGCTGGTGCCCAACTAAGGCACAACTAGGGTGCAAGTAGAGTGCCAGTAGGGCGCAAGTAGGGTGAAATAAGGGCGCAAATAGGGTGCAACTAGGGTACAACTATGGCGCAACTAGGGCGCAACTAGGGCGCAACTAGGGCGTGACTAGGGCGCAACTAGGGCGCAACTAGGGCGCAACTAGGTCGCAACTAGGGCGTAACTAGGGCGTAACTAGGGCACAAATAGAGCGCAACTAGGGCGCAACTAGGGCGCAACTAGGGCACAACTAAGGCGCAACTAGGGCGCAACTAGGGCGCAAGTAAGCGGCAACTAGGGCGCAAGTAGGGCATAAGTAGGACCCAACTAGGGCACAACTAGGGTACAACTAGGGCGTAGCTAGTGCCCAACTGAGGCGCAACTAGGGCGCAAGTAGGGCGCAAGTAGGGCGCAACTAGGGCGCAACTAAGGCGCAACTAGGGCGCAACTAGGGCGTAACTAGGGCGTAACTAGGGCACAACTAGAGCGCAACTAGGGCGCAACTAGGGCGTAACTAGGGCGTAACTAGGGCACAACTAGAGCGCAACTAGGGCGCAACTAGGGCGTAACTAGGGCGTAACTAGGGCACAACTAGAGCGCAACTAGGGCGCAACTAGGGCGTAACTAGGGCGTAACTAGGGCACAACTAGAGCGCAACTAGGGCGCAACTAGGGCGTAACTAGGGCGTAACTAGGGCACAACTAGAGCGCAACTAGGGCGCAACTAGGGCGTAACTAGGGCGTAACTAGGGCACAACTAGAGCGCAACTAGGGCGCAACTAGGGCGTAACTAGGGCGTAACTAGGGCACAACTAGAGCGCAACTAGGGCGCAACTAGGGCGTAACTAGGGCGTAACTAGGGCACAACTAGAGCGCAACTAGGGCGCAACTAGGGCGTAACTAGGGCGTAACTAGGGCACAACTAGAGCGCAACTAGGGCGCAACTAGGGCGTAACTAGGGCGTAACTAGGGCACAACTAGAGCGCAACTAGGGCGCAACTAGGGCGTAACTAGGGCGTAACTAGGGCACAACTAGAGCGCAACTAGGGCGCAACTAGGGCGTAACTAGGGCGTAACTAGGGCACAACTAGAGCGCAACTAGGGCGCAACTAGGGCGTAACTAGGGCGTAACTAGGGCACAACTAGAGCGCAACTAGGGCGCAACTAGGGCGTAACTAGGGCGTAACTAGGGCACAACTAGAGCGCAACTAGGGCGCAACTAGGGCGTAACTAGGGCGTAACTAGGGCACAACTAGAGCGCAACTAGGGCGCAACTAGGGCGTAACTAGGGCGTAACTAGGGCACAACTAGAGCGCAACTAGGGCGCAACTAGGGCGTAACTAGGGCGTAACTAGGGCACAACTAGAGCGCAACTAGGGCGCAACTAGGGCGTAACTAGGGCGTAACTAGGGCACAACTAGAGCGCAACTAGGGCGCAACTAGGGCGTAACTAGGGCGTAACTAGGGCACAACTAGAGCGCAACTAGGGCGCAACTAGGGCGTAACTAGGGCGTAACTAGGGCACAACTAGAGCGCAACTAGGGCGCAACTAGGGCGTAACTAGGGCGCAACTAAGGCGCAACTAGGGCGCAACTAGGACGCACCTAGGGCGCAAGTAGGGCACAACTAGGGTGTAACTAGGGCGCAAGTAGGGCGCAAGTAGGGAGCAAGTACGACACAAGTGGGGCACATCTAGGGCATAACAAGGGCGCAACTAGGGCGCAACTTTAGTGCAATGTGGGCGCAACGAGGGTGCAATGAGGTCGCAACGAGGCCGCAACAAGGGTGCAACTAGGGTGCAACTAGGGCGAAACTAGGGTGCAACTTGGGCGCAACTAGGGCGCAACTAGGGCGCAACTAGGGTGCGCCTATGGCACGACTAGAGCGCGACTAGGGCGCGACTAGGGTGCGACTTGAGCGCATCTAGGGCGCAACTAGGGCACAACTAAGGCACAAATAGGGCGCAACTAGGGCGCAATAAGGGCGCAACTAGGGCGCAACTAGTGCGTAACCAGGGTACAACCAGGGCGCAACTAGGATGCAACTAGGGCGCAACTAGGGTGCAACTAGGGCGCAACTAGGGTGCGAGTAGGGCGCAACAAGGGCACACGTAGGGCACAAGGAAGATGCAACTAGGGCGCAACTAGGGCACAACTAGGCCGTAGATAGTGTCCAACTAAGGCGCAACTAGGGCGCAAGTAGGGCACCAGTAGGGCGTAAGTAGGGTGCAATAAGGGCGCAAGAAGGGCGCAACTAGGATGCAACTATGGCACAACTAGGACGCGACAAGGGCGCAAGTAGGGCACAAATAGGGCACAACTAGGGCGCAAGTAGGGCGCAAGAAGGGTACAACTAGGGCACAACTAAGGCGCAACTAGGGCGCAACTAGGGCGCAACTAGGGCGCAACTAGGGCGCAACTAGGGCGCAAC
>SZWC01002475.1:100593-128746 GCA_023375785.1 Penium margaritaceum | reverse complement strand
GTTGCGCCCTAGTTGCGCCCTAGTTGCGCCCTAGTTGCGCCCTAGTTGCGCCCTAGTTGCGCCTTAGTTGCGCCCTAGTAGCGCCCTAGTCGCGCCCTAGTTGCGCCCTAGTTGCGCCATAGTTGCGCCCTAGTTGCGCCCTAGTTGCACCCTTATTGCGCCCATATTGTACCCTACGTGCGCCCTACTGGCATCCTACTTTCGCCCTAGTTGTGCCTTAGTTGGACACTACCTACGCCCTAGTTTTTCCCTAATTACGCGCTAGTTGCGTCCTACTTGTGCCCTTCTTGCGCGCTAGTTGCGCCTTAGTAGCGCCTTGGTTGCGCCCAACTTGCGCACTAGTTGCACCCTAGTTGCGCCCTAGTTGCGCCCTAGTTGTGCCATACTTGCGCTCTAGTTGCACCATAGTTGCACCCTACTGACGCCCTAGTTGCACCCTAGTTGCGCCCTAGTTGCGCCCTAGTTGTGCCATACTTGCGCTCTAGTTGCACCATAGTTGCACCCTACTGACGCCCTAGTTGCACCCTAGTTGCGCCCTGGTTTCACCATAGTTGCGCTCTAGTTGCGCCCTACTTGCGCCCTAGTTGCGCCCAACTTGCACACTAGTTGCATCCTAGTTGCGTCCTAGTTGCGCCCTAGTTGCGCCCTGGTTGTGCCCTAGTTGCGCTCTACTTGCGCCCTACTTGCGCCCTACTTGCGCCCTAGTTACACCCTAGTTATGCCCTACTTGTGCCCTAGGTGCGTGCTAGTTGCGCCCTAGTTGCACCCTAGTTGCGCCCTAGTTATGCCCTACTTGTGCCCTAGGTGCGTGCTAGTTGCGCCCTAGTTGCACCCTAGTTGCGCCCTTCTTGCGCCCTTGTTCCATCAAACTTGCACCCTACTTGCACCCTACTTGCGCACTAGTTGCGCCTCAGTTGGGCACTAGTTACGCCCTACTGGTCCCCAGTTGCGTCATAATTGCACCCTAGTTGTGCCCTAGTTGAGCCTTAGTTGCGCCCTAGCTGCACCCTAGTTGCACCCAAGTCGTGCCCTAGTCGTGCCCTAGTCGCGCCCTAGTCACGTCCTAGTTGCGCCCTAATTGCGCCTTAGTTGCGTCCTAGTTGCACCATTGTTGCACCCTAGTTGCGCCCTAGTTGCGCCCTAGTTGTGTCCAAGTTGCGTCCTAGTTGCGCCCTAGTTGCGCCCTAGTTGCACCCTAGATGTGCCCTAGATGCGCCCTAGTTGTGCCCTACTTGCACCCTAATTGCGCCATAGTTGCGGCCTAGTTGCGCCCTAGTTACGCCTAGTTGCGCCCTAGTTGCTCCCTAGTTGCACCCTGCTTGCGCCCTACTCTTGTCCTAGTTGCGCCTCAGTTGGGCACTAGCTACGCCATAGTTGTACCCTAGTCGCACCCTAGCTGCGTCCTACTTGTGCCCTACTTGCGTCCTAGTTGCGCTTTAGTTGCGCCTTAGTTGTGCCTTAGTTGTGCCTTAGTTGCGTCCTAGTTGCGCCCAAGTTGCGCTCTAGTTAAATACTAGTTGCGCCCTAGTTTCACCCTAGTTGCGCCCTGGTTGCGCCCTATTAGCACCCTAGTTGCGCCCTAGTTGCGCCCTACTTGCGTCCTTGTTGCGCCCTTGTTGCGCCCTCGTTGCGCCCTCATTGCGCCCTTGTTGCACCCTCGTTGCGCTCAAGTTGCGCCCTAGTTGCACCCTTGTTACGCCCTAGTTGTGCCCCACTTGTAACGTAGTTGCGCCCTACTTGCGCCCTACTTGCGTCCTACTTGCGCCCTAGTTGTACCCTTGTTGTGCCCTAGTTACGCCCTAGTTTCGCCCTTGTTGCGCCCTAGTTGCACCGTAGTTGCGCCCTAGTTGCACCCTAGTTGTGCCCTAGTTGCGCCCTAGTTGCGCCCTACTTGTGCCCTAGTTGAGCCCTAGTTGCGCCCTAGTCGCGCCCACGTCGCGCCCTAGTCACGCCCAAGTTGCGCCCTAGTTGCGCCCTAGTTGCGCTCTAGTTGCACCCTATTTGCGCCCTAATTGCACCCTACTTGCACCCTACTGGCACCCTTCTTGCGCCCTAGTTGTGCCTTAGTTGGACACTAGCTACGCCCTAGTTATGCCATAGTTGCACCCTAATTGCGTCCTACTTGTGCCCTACTTGCACGCTAGTTGCGCCTTAGTTGTACCTTTGTAGCGCCCAACTTGCACACTAGTTGCACACTAGTTGCGCCCTAGTTACGCCCTAGTTGTGCCATAGTTGTGCCCTAGTTACGCCGTAGTTGCGCCCCGGTTGCGCCCTAGTTGCGCCCTAGTTGCATCCTAGTTGCGTCCTAGTTGCGACCTAGTTGCGTCCTAGTTGTGCGCAACTTGTGCTCTAGTTGCACCCTAGTTGCACCCTAGTTGCGCCCTAGTTGCACACTAGTTGCGCCCTAGTTGCGCCCTAGTTCCGCCCTAGTTGCGCCCTCATTTCGTCCTCATTGCGCCCTAGTTGCAACCTTGTTGCGCCCTTGTTGTGCCCTAGTTGCGTCCTAGTTACGCTCTAGTTCCACGGTCAGGAGAAGAAACCGGGCCATGGTCACAAACGGTCAGGAGAGGAAATAAATTGTTTCCTCTCCTGACCGTTTGTGACTCGTGTTATGGTTGGTCAACGTTGACCACCCACATTGAAGTTCTCTGGTCATGATCAGTGACATATGCCTAGTTTGGTTGTTTGGTGTGCATATGAGCCACACCGCGCCACTACGTATTTAAGTTATTTGTCGTTTCTATTCAATACATATGCTTCCCAAACCATTGTCTCTCCCTCTGACCATTTGTGACTCGTGTTATCAGTTGTCAATGTTGACCACACATAGTGAACTTATTCGGTCGTAGTCAGTGACGTATGCATCCTTGGGTTGGTCACTGTGCACGCTAGCCATACCGTGCCACTGCTTGTTGAAGGTCTTTGTACTTGCTAGTTGATAACTAGTGTTCCCAACCCGTTGTTTTCCCCTATGACCATTTGTGACATCTGTTATGTGTTTTCAACGTTGACCACATTAAGTGAAATTTGTTGGTCATGGTTAGTGACATCTGCATACTTTGGCTGGTCACTGTGCATTGAAGCCACATTGTGCCACTGCATATTGAAGGTATTTGTACTTGCTAGTCGATAACTAGTATTCACAGACCATTCTCTTCCACCCTGACCATTTGTGACTCGTGTTATGAGTTGTCAAAGTTTACCACACTTGGTGACATTATTTGGTCATGGTCAGTGACATATGCCAACTTTGGTTGGTCATCGTGCATGGTCTCCACACCGTGCCACAGCGTATTGATGCCCCTTGTGCTTGCTATTTGATACCTGGTGTTCCCAAACCATTGTTTCCCCCTCTGACCATTTGTGACTCATATTATGAGTTGTCAACGTTGACCACACACAGCGGATTTCTTTGGTCAAAGGCAGTACATATGCCTAGTTTGGTCGGTCATTGTGCATGGTAGCCACACCGTGCTACTAATGACTGAATTTCGTTGCACTTGGTAGTTGAGAACCAATATTCCCATAGCATTGTTTCCACTCCTGACCGTTTGTGACTCGTGTTATGGTTGGTCAACGTTGACCACCCTTATTGAAGTTCTCTGGTCATGATCAGTGACATATGCCTATTTTGGTTGTTTGGTGTGCATATTAGCCACACTGTGCCACTACGTATTGAAGTTCTGTGGACGACCTAGAGGACAGATTTGTGACCGCATTATGACACCCCCTACCCCCCCGCGGCTTAGGCTTGAAGGAAGAGTTGAGCTATCACAACATTGCCGCCCCCCCCCCCCCAGGTCGCGAGCCTATCCTATATTGCGTGTACAAGGATTCAAGCCTAGGACCTACCGCTCCAGAATTTAACTCTATAAGCACTAAGCCAACTCACACGGTGTTCATATTATGTCCAAATGACATTTTAAGGGTTCCTTTGTGTAAAGGACATTAAATAAGGGGGTGTAAGATTAGAGGGTAGTTTTCAAAATTATGAATGATAACAAAGTCTGTTTATTCATAAAGAATTGACGCAGACTAAATTTCAGATTTTGCAACTTTGACCTTGAATAACCTCCTAACCATTGCTCCGATTGACCAGCCGTAAGAAGGAAAGTTGAAAACACACGGTGAAACTCTTTTTATGATATTCAGTGACACAATAATACTTTGGTTAGTCATTGTGCATGGTAGCCACACCGTGCCACCAGTTATCGAAGGTCTTTGTACTTGCTAGTCAATACCGCGTATTCCCAAACCATTGTTTATCCCTCTGCCCATTTTTTACTTGTATTATGAGTTGTGAACGTTGACCACACACACTAAACTTCTTTGGTCATGAGCAGTGATGTATGCCTACTTAGATATGTCATTGTACGGTAGCCACACCGTGCCAATACACACAAAAGATATTTGTACTTCCTATAAGATACATAGCGTTTTGAAACCATTGCTTCCCCCTCTGACCATTTGTGACTCTTGTTATGGGTTGTGAACGTTGACCACCCATATTGAAGTTCGTTGGTCATTGTTAGTGACATATGCCTAGTTTGGTTTGTCACTGTCACTATGTATTGAAGGTCTTTGTGCTTTCTAGTTCATAGTTAGTGTTTCCAAGCCATTGTTACCCCCCTCTGACTATCAGCAACTCGTGTTGTGAGTTGTCAACGTTGACCACATGAAGTGAAATTTGTTGGTCATGGTCAGTGACATGTGCATAGTTTGGTTGGTCACTGTGCATTGTAGCCATACGGTGCCACTACATATTGAAGGTATTTGTACTTGCTAGTCAATAACTAGTATTCACAACCCATTATCTTGCACCCTGACCATTTGTGACTCGTGTTGTGAGTTGTCAAAGTTTACAACACTTAGTGACATTATTTGGTCATGGTCAGTGACATATGCCTACTTTGGTTGGACATCGTGCATGGTATCCACACAATGGCACAGCTTATTGAAGGTCCTTGTGCTTTCTAGTTGATACCTGGTGTTCCCAACCCATTGTCTCCCCCTCTGACCATTTGTGACTCCTATTATGAGTTGTCAGCATTGACCACACACAGCGGATTTCTTTGGTCAAAGGCAGTACATGTGCCTACTTTGGTCGGTCATTGTGCATGGTAGCCACACCGTGCTTATAATGATTGAAGGTCGCTGTACTTGCTAGTTGAGAACTGATATTCCCAGACCATTGTTTCCCCCTCTGACCATTTGTGACTCGTGTTGTGGTTGGTGAATGATGACCACCCATATTGAAAATCTCTGGTCATGGTCATTGACATATGCATGGTTTTGGTTGTTTGGTGTGCATAGCAGCCACAACGTGCCACTACGTATTGAAGTTCTTTGTCGTTTCCAGTCGATGTATAGAGTTCCCAAACCATTGCCTCTCCCTCTGACCATTTGTGACTCGTGTTATGAGTTGTCCATGTTGACTGTACATAGTGGACTTCTTCGGTCATAGTCCAGTGACTTTGACCGAAGACACAAGCATGCAGTGACACATGCATCCTTTGGTTGGTCACTGTGCATGCTAGCCACACCGTGCCACTACTTGTTGAAAATCTTTCTACTTGCTAGTTAATAACTAGTGTTCCCAACCCATGGTTCCCTCCTCTGACCATTTGTGACTCATGTTATGAGTTTTCAACGTTGACCACACATTGTGGTCTTATTCGGTCGTAGTCAGTGACGTATGCATCCTTTGGTTGGTCACTGTGCACGCTAGCCATACCGTGCCACTGCTTGTTGAAGGTATTTGTACTTGCTGGTTGATAACTAGTGTTCACAACCCATTGTTTCCCCCTCTGACCATTTGTGAATCGTGTTATGCGTTTTCAACGTTGACCACATCAAGTGAAATTTGTTGGTCATGGTTAGTGACATATGCATACTTTGGTTGGTCATGTACATTGTACCCACATTGTGCCACTACATATTGAAGGTGTTTGTACTTGCTAGTCGATAACTAGTATTCACAAATCATTACCTTCCACCCTGACCATTTGTGACTCGTGTTATGAGTTGTCAAAGTTTACCACACTTAGTGGCATTATTTGGTCATATTTTGTGAAATATGCCTACTTTCGTTGGTCATCGTGTATGGTCTCCACACCGTGCCACAATGTCTTGAAGCCCCTTGTGCTTGCTATTTGATACCTGGTGTTCCCAAACCATTGCTTCCCCCTCTGACCATTTGTGACTCGGATTATGAGTTGTCAACGTTGACCACATACAGCGAATTTATTTCGTCAAAGGCAGTACATATGCCTACTTTGGTCGGTCACTGTGCATGGTAGCCACACCGTGCTACTACTGATTGACGTTCGTTGTACTTGGTAGTTGATAACCGATATTCCCATATCATTGTTTCGTCTCCTGACCGTTTGTGAGTCGTGTTATGGTTGGTCAATGTTGACCACCCATATTGAAATTCTCTTGTCATGATCAGTGACATATGCCTAGTTTGGTTGTTTGGTGTGCATATTAGCCAAACCGTGCTACTACATATTGAAGTTCTTTGTCCTTTCTATTCAATGCATAGGCTTCCCAAACCATTGTCTCTCCCTCTAACCATTTGTGAATGGTGAAATGAGTTGCCAGTGTTGACCACACGTAGTGTACTTATTCGGTCGTAGTCAGTGATGTATGCATCCTTTGGTTGGTCACTGTGCATGCTAGCCATACCGTGCCACTGCTTGTTGAAGGGATTTGTACTTGCTAGTTGATAACTAGTGTTCACAACGCACTGCCTTTGGTCAAAGGCAGTGCATATGCCTACTTTGGCGTGCTACTACTGAATGAAGTTTGTTGCACTTGGTAGTTGAGAACCGATATTCCCATAGCATTGTTTCCACTCCAGACCATTTGTGACTCGTGTTATGGTTGGTCAACGTTGACCACCCACATTGAAATTCTCTGGTCATGATCAGTGACATATGCCTAGTTTGGTTGTTTGGTGTGCATATTAGCCACACCGTGCCACTACGTATTGAAGTTATTTGTCCTTTCTAGTCAATACATAGGCTTCCCAAACCATTGTCTCTCCCTCTCACCATTTGTGACTCGTGTTATGAGTTGTCAATGTTGACCACACATAGTGAACTTGTTCGATCGTAGTCAGTGACGTATGCATCCTTGGGTTGGTCACTGTGCACGCTAGCCATACCGTGCCACTGCTTGTTGAAGGTCTTTGTACTTGCTAGTTGATAACTAGTGTGCCCAACCCATTGTTTTCCACTCTGACCATTTGTGACTCGTGTTATGCGTTTTCAACGTTGACCACATGAAGTGAAATTTGTTGGTCATCGTTAGTGACATATGCATAATTTGGTTGGTCACTGTGCATTGAAGCCACACCGTGTCACTACATATTAAAGGTATTTGTACTTGCTAGTCGATAACTAGTATTCACAAACCATTATCTTCCACCCTGAACATTTGTGACTCGTGTTATGAGTTGTCAAAGTTTACCACACTGAGTGGCATTATTTGGTCATAGTTTGTGAGATATGCCTACTTTGGTTGGTCATCGTGTATGGTCTCCACACCGTGCCACAATGTCTTGAAGCCCCTTGTGCTTGCTATTTTATACCTGGTGTTCCCAAACGATTGCTTCCCCCTCTGACCATTTGTGACTCGTATTATGAGTTGTCAACGTTGACCACATAAAGCGAATTTCTTTGGTCAAAGGCAGTACATATGCCTACTTTTGTCGGTCATTGTGCATGGTGGCCACACCGTGCTACTACTGATTCACGGTCATTGTACTTGGTATATGATAACCAATATTCCCATAGCATTGTTTCCTCTCCTGGTCGTTTGTGACTCGTGTTATGGTTGGTCAATATTGACCACCCATGTTGAAATTCTCTGGTCATGATCAGTGACATATGCCTAGTTTGGTTGTTTGGTGTGCATATTAGCCACACCGTGCCACTACGTATTGAAGTTCTTTGTCCTTTCTATTCAATACATAGGCTTCCCAACCCATTGTCTCTCCCTCTTACCATTTGTGACTCGTGTTATGAGTTGTCATTGTGGACCACACATAGTGGACTTATTCGGCCGTAGTCATTGACGTATGCATCCTTGGGCTGGACACTGTGCACGCTAGCCATATCGTGCCACTGCTTGCTGAAGGTCTTTGTACTTTCTAGTTGACAACTAGTGTTCCCAACGCATTGTTTTCCCCTCTGACCATTTGTGACTTATGTTGTGCGTTTTCAACGTTGAACACATGAAGTGAAAATTGTTGGTCATGGTTAGTGACATATGCATAATTTGGTTGGTCACTGTGCATTGAAGCCACATTGTGCCACTACATATTGAAGGTATTTGTACTTGCTAGTCCATAACTAGTATTCACAAACCTTTATCTTCCACCCTGAACATTTGTGACTCGTGTTATGCGTTTTCAACGTTGACCACATGAAGTGAAATTTGTTGGTCATGGTTAGTGACATATGCATAATTTGGTTGGTCACTGTGCATTGAAGCCACATTGTGCCACTACATATTGAAGGTATTTGTACTTGCTAGTCCATAACTAGTATTCACAAACCTTTATCTTCCACCCTGAACATTTGTGACTCGTGTTATGAGTTGTCAAAGTTTACCACACTAGCTAGTCAATAAATAGCAAAAGGTTTCTCCCTTTGACACCAGGTCGGTTTTTGTTGATTTGTTACGCGTAGCTGCCTTCACTAGAATACTCCCTCCCACCCCCCTAGAGGGATGATCCGTGGACGACCTAGAGGACAGATTTGCGACCGCATTATGACACCCCCCCTACCGCCCCACGGCTTAGGCTCGAAGGTAGAGTTGAGGTATCACAACACGGCCGCCCCCCCCCCCCAGATCGCGAGCCTGTTCTATATTGCACGTACGAGGATTCAAACCTAGGACCTACCGCTCCATAATTTAACTCTATAAGCACTAAGCCAACTCACACGGTGTTCATATGATGTCCAAGTGACATTATAAGGGTTCATATGTGCAAAGGACATTAAATAAGGGGGTGTAACATTAGAGGGTAGTTTTCAAAATTATGAATGATAACAATGTTAGTTTATTCATAAAGAATTGACGCAGACGGAATTTCAGATTTTGCAACTTCGAGCTTGAAGAGCCTCTCGACCATTTCTCCGATTGACCAGCCGTAAGAAGGAAAGTTGACAACACACAGTGAAACTCCTTTTATGATATCCAGTGACACGAGAATACTTTAATTGGTCATTGTGCATAGTAGCCACACCGTGCCACCACTTATCGAAGGTCTTTGTACTTGCTAGTCGATACCACGTACTCCCAAACCATTGTTTCTCCCTCTGCCCATTTTTTACTTGTATTATGAGCTGTGAATGTTGACCACACACACTATACTTCTTTGGTCATGAGCAGTGATGTATGCCTACTTGGATAGGTCATTGTGCACGGCAGCCACACCGTGCCAATACACACGAAAGATATTAGTACTTCCTAGAAGATACATATCGTTTTGAAACCATTGCTCCCCCCTCTGATCATTTGTGACTCATGTTATGGGTTGTGAACGTTGACCACCCATATTGAAATTCTTTGGTCATTGTTAGTGACATATGCCTAGTTTGGTTTGTCACTGTCAGTGGTTACCACGCCGTGTCACTATGTATTGAAGGTCTTTGTGCTTTCTAGTTGATAGCTAGTGTTTCCAAACCATTGTTACCCCCCTCTGACTATCAGCAACTTGTGTTGTGAGTTGTCAACGTTCACCACATGAAGTGAAATTTGTTGGTCATGGTCAGTGACATGTGCATACTTTGGTTGGTCACTGTGCATTGTGGCCACACGGTGCCACTACATATTGAAGGTATTTGTGCTTGCTAGTCGATAACTAGTATTCACAAACCATTATCTTGCACACTGACCATTTGTGATTCGTGTTATGAGTTGTCAAAGTTTAAAACACTTAGTGACATTATTTGGTCATGGTCAGTGACATATGCCACTTTGGTTGGTCATCGTGCATGGTCTCCACACCGTGCCACAACGTATTGAAGCCCCTTGTGCTTGCTATTTGATACCTGGTGTTCCCAAACCATTGCTTCCCCCCTCTGACCATTTGCGACTCATATTATGAGTTGTCAACGTTGACCACACACAACAGATTTCTTTGCTCAAAGGCAGTATATATGCCTACTTTGGTTGGTCATTATGCATGGTAGCCACACCGTGCTACTACTGATTGTCGGTCATTGTACTTTGTAGTTGAGAACAAATATTCCCACAGCATTGTTTCATCTCCTGACCGTTTGTGACTCGTGTTATGGTTGGTGAATGTTGACCACCCATATTGAAATTCTCTGGTCATGATCAATGACATATGCCTAGTTTGGTTGTTTGGTGTGCATATTAGCCACACTGTGCTACTACGTATTGAAGTTCTTTTTCCTTTCTAGTCAATACATAGGCTTCCCAAACCATTGTCTATCCCTTTGACCATTTGTGACTCGTGTTATGAGTTGTCAATGTTGACCGTACATAGTGGACGTATTCGGTCGTAGTCAGTGACGTATGCATCCTTTGGTTAGTCACTGTGCACGCTAGCCATACCGTGCCACTGCTTGTTGAAGGTATTTGTACTTGCTAGTTGATAACTAGTGTTCCCAACGCATTGTTTTCCCCTCTGACCATTTGTGACTCGTGTTATGCGTTTTCAACGTTGACCACATGAAGTGAAAATTGTTAGTCATGGTTAGTGACATATGCATACTTTGGTTGGTCACTATGCATTGAAGCCACATTGTGCCACTACATATTGAAGGTATTTGTACTTGCTAGTCGATAACTAGTATTCACAAACCGTTATCTGCCACCCTGACTATTTGTGACTCGTGTTATGAGTTGTCAAAGTTTACCATACTTGGTGACATTATTTGGTCATGGTCAGTGACATATGCCTACTTTGGTTGGTCATCGTGGTGCGTGGTCTCCACACCATGCCACAGCGTATTGAAGCCCATTGTGCTTGCTATTTGATACTTGGTGTTCCCAAACCATTGTTTCCCCCTCTAAGCATTTGTGACTCGTATGATGAGTTGTCAACGTTGACCACACACAACGGATTTCTTTGGTCAAAGGCAGTACATATGCCTACTTTGGTCGGTCATTGTGCATGATAGCCACACCGTGCTACTACTGACTGAAGGTCGTTGTACTTAGTAGTTGAGAACCGATATTCCCATATCATTGTTTCCTCTCCTGACCGTTTGTGACTCGTGTTATGGTTGGTCAACGTTGACCACCCATGTTGAAATTCTCTGGTCATGATCAGTGACATATGCCTAGTTTGGTTGTTTGGTGTGCATATTAGCCACACCGTGCCACTACGTATTGAAGTTATTTGTCCTTTCTAGTCAATACATAGGCTTCCCACACCATTGTCTCTCCCTCTGACCATTTGTGACTCGTGTTATGAGTTCTCAATGTTGACCACACATAGTGGACTTATTCGGCCGTAGTCAGTGACGTATGCATCCTTGGGCTGGACACTGTACATGCTAGCCATACCGTGCCACTGCTGGTTGAAGGTCTTTGTACTTGCTAGTTGATAACTAGTGTTCCCAACCCATTGTTTACCCCTCTGACCATTTGTGACTCGTGTTATGCGTTTTCACCGTTGACCACATGAAGTGCAGTTTGCTAGTTATGGTTAGTGACATATGCATAATTTGGTTTGTCACCGTGCATTGAAACCACACTGTGCCACTACATATTGAAGATATTTGTACTTGCTAGTCGATAACTAGTATTCACAAACCATTATCTTCCACCCTGACCATTTGTGACTCGTGTTATGAGTTGTCAAAGTTTACCACACTTGCTAGTCAATAAATAGCAAAATGTTTCCCCCTTAGACACCAGGTCGGTTTTTGTTGATTAGTTACACGTAGGTGCCTTCTCTGGAATACTCCCTCCCACCCCCCTAGAGGGATGTTCCATGGACGACCTAGAGGACAGATTTGCGACCGCATTATGACACCCCCCCTACCCCCCCACGGCTTAGGCTTGAAGGTAGAGCTGAGGTATCACAACACGGCCGCCCCCCTCCCCCCCCCCCCAGGTCGCGAGCCTATTCTATAATGCGCGTACGAGGATTCAAGCCTAGGACCTACCGCTCCAGAATCTAACTCTATAAGCACTAAGCCAACTCACACGGTGTTCATATGATGTCCAAATGACATTATAAGGGTTCCTATGTGTAAAGGACATTAAATAAGGGGGTGTACGATTAGAGGGTAGTTTTCAACATTATGAATGATAATAATGTTAGTTTATTCATAAAGAATTGACGCAGACGGAATTTCAGATTCTGCAACTTCGAGCTTGAATAACCTCTCAGCTATTGCTCCGATTGACCAGCCGTAAGAAGGGAAAGTTGACAACACACAGTGAAACTCCTTTTATGATATTCAGTGACACAAGAATACTTTGGTTGGTCATTGTGCATGGTAGCCACACCGTGCCACCACTTATAGAAGGTCTTTGTACTTGCTAGTCAATACCACGTACTCCCAAACCATTTTTTCTCCCTCTGCCCATTTCTTACTTGTATTATGAGTTGTGAACCTATACCACACACACTAAACTTCTTTGGTCATGAGCAGTGATGTATGCCTACTTGGATAGGTCAGTTTGCACGGTAGCCACACCGTGCCAATACAAACGAAAGATATTTGTACTTCCTAGAAGATACATAGCGTTTTGAAACCATTGCTTCCCCCTCTGACCATTTGTGACTCATGTTATGGGTTGTGAACGTTGACCACCCGTATTGAAATTCTCTGGTCATTGTTAGTGACATATGCCTAGTTTGGTTTGTCACTGTCAGTGGTTACCACGCTGTATCACTATGTATTGAAGGTCTTTGTGGTCTCTAGTTGATAGCTAGTGTTTCCACACCATTGTTACCCCCCTCTGACTGTCAGCAACTCGTGTTGTGAGTTGTCAACGTTAACCACATGAAGTGAAATTTGTTGGGCATGGTCAGTGACATGTGCATACTTTGGTTGGTCACTGTCCATTGTAGCCACACCATGCCACTACATATTGAAGGTATTTGTACTTGCTAGTCGATAACTAGTATTCACAAACCATTATCTTGCACCCTGACCATTTGTGACTCGTGTTATGAGTTGTCAAAGTTTACAACACTTAGTGACATTATTTGGTCATGGTCAATGACATATGCCTACTTTGGTTGGACATCGTGCATGGTATCCACACCGTGGCACAGCTTATTGAAGGTCCTTGTGGTTGCTAGTTGATACCTGGTGTTCCCAAACCATTGTCTCCTCCTCTCATCATTTGTGATTCCTATTATGAGTTGTCAACATCGACCACACACAACGGATTTCTTTTGTCAAAGGCAGTACATGTGCCTACTTTGATCCATCATTGTGCATGGTAGCCACACCGTGCTTATAATGATTGAAGGTCGCTATACTTGCTAGTTGAGAGCTGATGTTCCCAGACCATTGTTTCCCCCTCTGACCGTTTGTGACTCGTGTTGTGGTTGGTGAATGTTGACCACCCATATTGAAAATCTCTGGTCATGGTCATTGACATATGCCTGGTTTTGGTTGTTTGGTGTGCATAGTAGCCACAACGTGCCACTACGTATTTAAGTTCTTTGTCGTTTCCTGTTGATATACAGGGTTCCCAAACCATTGTCTCTCCCTCTGACCATTTGTAACTCGTGTTATGAGTTGTCGATGTTGACCGTACATAGTGGACTTCTTCAGTCATAGTCAGTGACACATGCATCCTTTGATTGGTCACTGTGCATGCTAGCCACACCGTGCCACTACTTGTTGAAAATCTTTCTACTTGCTAGTTAATAACTAGTGTTCCCAACCCATGGTTCCCCCCTCTGACCATTTGTAACTCATGTTATGAGTTTTCAACGTTGACCACACATTGTGAAATCCGTTTGGTCATGGTTAGTGACATATGCCTACTTTGGTTTGTCACTATACATGGTTACCACGCCATTTCACTACGTATCGAAGTTCTACATGCTTCCTAGTTGATAGCTAGTGTTCCCAAACCATTGCTAGACCCTCTGAATATCTGTGACTCGTGTTGTTAGTTGTCAACATTGACCACATGAAGTGAAATTTTTCCGTCATGGTCAGTGACATATGCATACTTTGGATAGTCACTGTGCATTGAAGCCACATTGTGCCACTACATATTGAAGGTATTTGTACTTGCTAGTCGATAACTAGTATCCACAAACCATTATCTTCCACCCTGACCATTTGTGAGTTGTGTTATGAGTTGTCAAAGATTACCACACTTAGTGAAATTATTTGGTCATGGTTAGTGACATATGCATACTTTGGCTGGTCATCGTGCATGGTCTCCACACCGTGCCACAATGTATTGAAGCCCCTTGTGCTTGCTATTTGATACCTGGTGTTCCCAAACCATTGTTTCCCCCTATGACCATTTGTGACTCGTATTATGAGTTGTCAATGTTGACCACACACAGCGGATTTCTTTGGTCAGAGGCTGTACATATGCCTACTTTGGCTGGTCATTGTGCATGGTAGCAACACCGTGCTACTACTGACTGAATGTCGTTGTACTTGGTAGTTGAGAATCGATGTTCCCATAGCATTGTTTCCTCTCCCGAACGTTTGTGACTCGTGTTATGGTCGGTCAACGTTGACCACCCACATTGAAATTCTCTGGTCATGATCAGTGACATATGCCTAGTCTGGTTATTTTGTGTGCATATTAGCCACACCGTGCTACTACGTATTGAAGTTATTTGTCCTTTCTAGTCAATACATAGGCTTCCCAAACCATTGTCTCTCCCTCTGACCATTTGTGACTCGTGTTATGAGTTGTCAATGTTGTCCACACATAGTGGACTTATTCGGTCGTAGTCAGTGACGTATGCATCCTTGGGTTGGTCACTGTGCACGCTAGCCATACCGTGCCACTCCTTGTTGAAGGTCTTTGTACTTGCTAGTTGATCACTAGTGTTCCCAACCCATTGTTTTCCCCTCTGACCATTTGTGACTCGTGTTATGCATTTTCAACGTTGACCACATGAAGTGAAATTTGTTGGTCATGGTTAGTGACATATGCATAATTTGGTTGGTCACTGTGCATTGAAGCCACACCGTGCCACTAGATATTGAAGGTATTTGTACTTTCTAGTCGATAACTAGTATTCACAAACCATTATCTTCCACCTTGACCATTTGTGACTCGTGTTATGAGTTGTCAAAGTTTACCACACTTAGTGACATTATTTTGTCATGGTCAGTGACATATGCCTACTTTGGTTGGTCATCGTGCATGGTCTCCATACGTGCCACAACGTATTGAAGCCCCTTGTACTTGCTATTTGATACCGGGTGTTCCCAAACCATTGCTTCCCCCTCTGACCATTTGCGACTCGTATTATGAGTTGTCAACGTTGACCACACACAATCGGTTTTTTTGCTCAAAGGCAGTATATATGCCTACTTTGGTCGGTCATTGTGCATGGTAGCCACACCGTGCTACTACTGATTGACAGTCATTGTACTTGGTAGTTGAGAACCAATATTCCCATAGCATTGTTTCCTCTCCTGACCGTTTGTGACTCGTGTTATGGTTGGTCAATGTTGACCACCCATATTGAAAGTCTCTGGTCATGATCAGGGACATCTGCCTAGTATGGTTGTTTCGTGTGCGTATTTGTCACACCGTGCCACTACGTATTGAAGTTATTTGTCCTTTCTAGTCAATACATAGGCTTCCCAAACCATTGTCTCTCCCTCTGACCATTTGTGACTCGTGTTATGAGTTGTCAATGTTGATCACACATAGTGGACTTATTCGGTCGTAGTCGGTGACGTATGCATCCATTGGTTGGTCACTGTGAACGCTAGCCATACTGTGCCACTGCTTGTTGAAGGTCTTTGTACTTGCTGGTTGATAATTAGTGTTCACAACCCATTGTTTCCCCCTCTGACCTTTTGTGAATCTTGTTATGCGTTTTCAACGTAGACCACATGAAGTGAAATTTGTTGGTCATGGTTGGTGACATATGCATACTTTGGTTGGTCAGTGTGCATTGTAGCCACATTGTGCCACTGCATATTGAAGGTGTTTGCACTTGCTAGTCGATAACTAGTATTCACAAATCATTATCTTCCACCCTGACCATTTGTGACTCGTGTTATGAGTTGTCAAAGTTTACCACCCTTAGTGGCATTATTTGGTCATGGTTTGTGACATATGCCTACTTTGGTTGGTCATCGTGCATGGTCTCCACACCGTGCCACAACGTATTGAAGCCCCTTGTGCTTGCTATTTGATACCTGGTGTTCCCAAACCATTGCTTCCCCCTCTGACCATTTGTGACTCATATTATGAGTTGTCAACGTTGACCACACACAGCGGATTTCTTTGGTCAAAGGCAGTACATATGCCTACTTTGGTCTGTCATTGTGCATGGTAGCCACACCGTGCTACTACTGATTGACGGTCATTGTACTTGGTAGTTGAGAACAAATATTCCCATAGCATTGTTTCCTCTCCTGACCGTTTGTGACTCGTGTTATGGTTGGTCAATGTTGACCACCCATATTGAAATTCTTTGGTCATGATCAATGACATATGCCTAGTTTGGTTGTTTGGTGTGCATATTAGCCACACCGTGCCACTACGTATTGAAGTTCTTTGTCCTTTCTAGTCAATACATAGGCTTCCCAAACCATTGTCTCTCCCTCTGACCATTTGTGACTCGTGTTATGAGTTGTCAATGTTGACCACACATAGTGGACTTATTCGGTCGTAGTCAGTGACGTATGCATCCTTTGGTTGGTCACTGTGCACGCTAGCCATACCGTGCCACTGCTTGTTGAAGGTCTTTGTACTTGCTAGTTGATAACTAGTGTTCCCAACNCATTGTTTTCCCCTCTGACCATTTGTGACTCGTGTTATGCGTTTTCAACGTTGACCACATGAAGTGAAATTTGTTAGTCATGGTTAGTGACATATGCATACTTTGGTTGGTCACTGTGCATTGAAGCCACATTGTGCCACTACATATTGAAGGTATTTGTACTTGCTAGTCGATAACTAGTATTCACAAACCATTATCTGCCACCCTGACCATTTGTGACTCGTGTTATGAGTTGTCAAAGTTTACCATACTTGGTGACATTTCTTGGTCATGGTCAGTGACATATGCCTACTTTGGTTGGTCATCGTGCATGGTCTCCACACCGTGCCACAGCGTATTGAAGCCCCTTGTGCTTGCTATTTGATACTTGGTGTTCCCAACCCATTGTTTCCCCCTCTGAGCATTTGTGACTCGTATTATGAGTTGTCAACGTTGACCACACAAAGTGGATTTCTTTGGTCAAAGGCAGTACATATGCCTACTTTGGTCCTTCGTTGTGCATGGTAGCCACACCGTGCTACTACTGACTGAAGGTCGTTGTACTTGGTAGTTGAGAACCGATATTCCCATATCATTGTTTCCTCTCCTGACCGTTTGTGAGTCGTGATATGGTTGGTCAACGTTGACCACCCATGTTGAAATTATCTGGTCATGATCAGTGACATATGCCTAGTTTGGTTGTTTGGTGTGCATATTAGCCACACCGTGCCACTACGTATTGAAGTTCTTTGTCCTCTCTAGTCAATACATAGGCTTCTTAAACCATTGTCTCTCCCTCTGACCACTTGTGACTCGTAATATGAGTTGTCAATGTTGACCGCACATAGTGGACTTATTCCGCCGTAGTCAGTGACGTATGCATCCTTGGGTTGGACACTGTGCACGCTAGCCATACCGTGCCACTCCTTGTTGGAGGTCTTTGTACTTGCTAGTTGATAACTAGTGTTCCCAACCCATTGTTTCCCCCTCTGACCATTTGTGACTCGTGTTATGCGTTTTCAACGTTGACCACATGAAGTGGAATTTGTTGGTCATGGTCAGTGACATGTGCATACTTTGGTTGGTCACTGTGCATTGTAGCCACGCGGTGCCACTACATATTGAAGGTATTTGTACTTGCTAGTCAATAACTAGTATTCACAAACCATTATCTTCCACCCTGACCATTTGTGACTCGTGATATGAGTTGTCAAAGTTTACCACACTTGCTAGTCAATAAATAGAAAAGGGTTTCTCCCTTTGACACCAGGTCGGTTTTTGTTGAGTTGTTATGCGTAGGTGCCTTCACTGGAATATTCCCTCCCACCCCCCTAGAGGGATGTTCCGTGGACGACCTAGAGGACATATTTGCGACCGCATTATGACACCCCCTACCCCCCCACGGCTTAGGCTGGAAGGTAGAGTTGAGGTATCACAACACGGCCGCCCCCCCTCCCCCCCCAGGTCGCAAGCCTATTCTATATTGCACGTACGAGGATTCAAACCTAGGACCTACCGCTCCAGAATCTAACTTTATAAGCACTAAGCCAACTCACACGGTGTTCATATTATGTCCAAATGACATTATAAGGGTTCCCATGTGTAAAGGACATTAAATGAGGGGGTGTAAGATTAGATGGTAGTTTTCAAAATTATGAATGATAACAAAGTAAGTTTATTCATAAATAATTGACGCAGACGGACTTTCAGAATTTGCAACTTCGAGCTTGAATAACCTCTCAACCATTGCTCCGATTGACCAGCTGTAAGAAAGAAAGTTGACAATACACAGTGAAACTCTTTTTATGATATTCAGTGACACAATAATACTTTGGTTGGTCATTGTGCATGGTATCCACACCGTGCCACCACTTATCGAAGGTCTTTGTACTTGCTAGTCAATACCACGTATTCCCAAACCATTGTTTCTCCCTCTGCCCATTTTTTACTTGTAATACGAGTTGTGAACGTTGACCACACACACTAAACTTCTTTGGTCATGATCAGTGATGTATGCCTACTTGGATAGGTCATTGTGCACGGTAGCCACACCGTGCCAATACACACGAAAGATATTTGTACTTCCTAGAAGATACATAGCGTTTTGAAACCATTGCTTCCCCCTCTGACCATTTGTGACTCATGTTATGGGTTGTGAACGTTGACCACCCATATTGAAATTCTTTGGTCATTGTTAGTGACATATGCCTAGTTTGGTTTGTCACTGTCAGTGGTTACCACGCCATGTCACTGTGTATTGAAGGTCTTTGTGCTTTCTAGTTGATAGCTAGTGTTTCCAAACCATTGTTACCCCCCTCTGACTATCAGCAACTTGTGTTGTGAGTTGTCAACGTTGACCACATGAAGTGAAAATTGTTGGTCATGGTCAGTGACATGTGCATACTTTGGTTAGTCACTGTGCATTGTAGCCACACGGTGCCACTACATATTGAATGTATTTGTACTTGCTAGTCAATAACTAGTATTCACAAACCATTATCTTGCACCCTGCCCATTTGTGACTCGTGTTATGAGTTGTCAAAGTTTACAACACTCAGTGACATTATTTGGTCATGGTCAGTGACATATGCCTACTTTGGTTGGACATCGTGCATGGTATACACACCGTGGCACAGCTTATTGAAGGTCCTTGTGCTTGCTAGTTGATACCTGGTGTTCCCAAACCATTGTCACCCCCTCTGACCATTTGTGACTCCTATTATGAGTTGTCAATATTGACCACACACTGCGGATTTCTTTGGTCAAAGGCAGTACATGTGCCTACTTCGGTGGATCATTGTGCATGGTAGCCACACCGTGCTTATAATGATTGATGGTCGCTGTACTTGCTTGTTGAGAACTGATATTCCCAGACCATTGTTTCCCCCTCTGACCGTTTGTGACTCGTGTTGTGGTTGGTGAATGTTGACCACCCATATTGAAAATCTCTGGTCATGGTCAGTGACATATGCCTGGTTTTGGTTGTTTGGTGTGCATAGCAGCCACAACGTGCCACTAATTATTGAAGTTCTTGGTTGTCCAGTCGATATATAGGGTTCCCAAACCGTTGTCTCTCCCTCTGACCATTTGTGAGTCGTGTTATGAGTTGTCAGTGTTGACCGTACATAGTGGACTTCTTCAGTCATAGTCAGTGACACATGCATCCTTTTGTTGGTCACTGTGCATGCTAGCCACACCGTGCGAATACTTGTTGAAAATCTTTCTACTTGATAGTTTATAACTAGTGTTCCCAATCCATGGTTCCCCCCTCTGACCATTTGTGACTCATGTTATGAGTTTTCAACGTTGACCGCACATTGTGAAATCCGTTTGGTCATGGTTAGTGACATATGCCTACTTTGGTTTGTCACTGTACATGGTTACCACGCCGTTTCACTACGTATCGAAGGTCTATGTGCTTTCTAGTTAATAGCTAGTGTTCCCAAACCATTGCTACCCCCTCTGGATATCTCTAACTCGTGTTGTGAGTTGTCAACATTGACCACATGAAGTGAAATGTTTCCGTCATGGTCAGTGACATATGCATACTTTGGGTGGTCACTGTGCATTGAAGCCACATTGTGCCACTACATATTGAAGGTATTTGTACTTGCTAATTGATAACTAGTATCCAGAAACCATTCTCTTCCACCCAGACCATTTGTGAGTTGTGTTCTGAGTTGTCAAATTTTACCACACTTAGTGACATTATTTGGTCATGGTTAGTGACATATGCCTATTTTGGCTGGTCATCGTGCATGGTCTCCACACCGTGCCACAATGTATTGAAGCCCCTTGTGCTTGCTATTTGATACCTGGTGTTCCCAAACCATTGTTTCCCCCTCAGACCATTTGTGACTCGTATTATGAGCTGTCAACGTTGACCACACGCAGCGGATTTCTTTGGTCAAAGGCAGTACATATGCCTACTTTGGCCGGTCATTGTGCAAGGTAGCCACACCGTGCTACTATTGACTGAAGTTCGTTGTACTTGGTAGTTGAGAACCGATATTCCCATAGCATTGTTTCCTCTCCTGACTGTTTGTGACTCGTGTTATGGTTGGTCAACGTTGACCACCCACATTGAAATTCTCTGGTCATGATCAGTGACATATGCCTAGTTTGGTTTTTCGGTGTGCATATTAGCCACACCGTGCCACTACGTATTGAAGTTATTTGTCCTTTCTAGTCAATACATAGGCTTTCCAAACCATTGTTTCTCCCTCTGACCATTTGTGACTCGTGTTATGAGTTGTCAATGTTGACCACACATAGTGGACTTATTCGGTCGTAGTCAGTGACGTATGCATCCTTTGGTTGGTCACTGTGCACGCTAGCCATACCGTGCCACTGCTTGTTGAAGGTCTTTGTACTTGCTAGTTAATAACTAGTGTTCCGAACGCATTGTTTTCCCCTCTGACCATTTGTGACTCGTGTTATGCGTTTTCAACGTTGACCACATGAAGTGAAATTTGTTAGTCATGGTTAGTGACAAATGCATACTTTGGTTGGTCACTGTGCATTGAAGCCACATTGTGCCACTACATATTGAAGGTATTTGTACTTGCTACTCGATAACTAGTATTCACAAACCATTATCTGCCACCCTGACCATTTGTGACTCGTGTTATGAGTTGGCAAAGTTTACCATACTTGGTGACATTATTTGGTCATGGTCAGTGACATATGCCTACTTTGGTTGGTCATCGTGCATGGTCTCCACACCTAGCCACAGCGTATTGAAGCCCCTTGTGCTGGCTATTTGATATTGGTGTTCCCAAACCATTGTTTCCCCCTCTGAGCATTTATGACACATATTATGTGTTGTCAACGCTGACCACACACAGCGGATGTCTTTGGTCAAAGGCAGTACATATGCCTACTTTGGCAGGTCATTGTGCATGGTAGCCACACCCTGCTACTACTGAATGAAGGTCGTTGTACTTGGTAAGAGAGAACCCATATTCCCATAGCATTGTTTCCTCTCCTGACCGTGTGTGACTCGTGTTATGGTTGGTCAACGTTGACCACCCATATTGAAATTCTCTGGTCATGATCAGTGACATATCCCTGGTTTGGTTGTTTGGTTTGCATGTTAGCCACACCGTGCCTTTACGTATTGAAGTTATTTGTCCTTTCTAGTCAATACATAGGCTTCCCAAACCATTGTCTCTCCCTCTGACCATTTGTGACTCGTGTTATGAGTTGTCAATGTTGACCACACATAGTGGACTTATTCGGCCGTGGTCGGTGACGTATGCATCCTTGGGCTGGTCACTGTGCACGCTAGCCATACCATGCCACTGCTTGTTCAAGGTCTTTGTACTTGCTAGTTGATAACTAGTGTTGAAAACCCATTGTTTTCCCCTCTAACCATTTGTGTCTCGTGTTATGCGTTTTCAACGTTGACCACATGAAGTGAAATTTGTTGGTCATGGTTGGTGACATATGCATAATTTCGTTGGTCACTGTGCATTGAAGCCACACTGTGCCACTACATATTGAAGGTATTTGTACTTGCTAGTCGATAACTAGTATTCACAAACCATTATCTTCCACCCTAACCATTAGTGAGTCGTGTTATGAGTTGTCAAAGTTTACCACACTTAGTGGCATTATTTTGTCATGGTTTGTGACATATGCCTACTTTGGTTGGTCATCGTGCATGGTGCCCACACCGTGCCACAACGAATTGGAGCCCCTTGTGCTTGCTATTTGATACCTGGTGTTCTCAAACCATTGTTTCCCCCTCTGACCATTTATTACTGGTATTCGGAGTTGTCAACGTTGACCACACAGCGGATTTCTTTGGTCAAAGGCAGTACATATGCCTTCTTTGGTCGGTCATTGTGCATGGTAGCCACACCATGCTACTACTGATTGACGGTCATTTTACTTGGTAAATGAGAACCAATATTCCCATAGCATTGTTTCCTCTCATGACCGTTTGTGACTCATGTTATGGTTGGTCAATGTTGACCACCCATATTGAAATTCTCTGGTCATGATCAGTGACATATGCCTAATTTGGTTGTTTGGTGTGCATATTAGCCAAACCGTGCAACTATGTATTAAAGGTCTTTGTCCTTTATAGTCAATACATAGGCTTCCCAAACCATTGTCTCTCCCTCTGACCATTTGTGACTCGTGTTATGAGTTGTCAACGTTGACCACGCATAGTGGACTTATTCGGTCGTAGTCAGTGATGTATGCATCCTTTGGTTGGTCAATGTGCACGCTAGCCATACCGTGCCACAGCTTGTTGAAGGTCTTTGTACTTGCTAGTTGATAACTAGTGTTCCCAATGCATTTTTTCCCCTCTGACCATTTGTGACTCGTGTTATGCGTTTTCAACGTTGACCACATGAAGTGAAATTTGTTAGTCATGGTTAGTGACATATGCATACTTTGGTTGGTCACTCTGCATTGAAGCCACATTGTGCCACTACATATTGAAGGGATTTGTACTTGCTAGTCGATAACTAGTATTCACAAACCATTATCTGCCACCCTGACCATTTGTGACTCGTGTTATGAGTTGTCAAAGTTTACCATACTTGGTGACATTATTTGGTCATGGTCAGTGACATATACCTACTTTGGTTGGTCATCGTGCATGGTCTCCACACCGTGCCACAGCGTATTGAAGCCCCTTGTTCTTGCTATTTGATACTTGGTGTTCCCAAACCATTATTTCCCCCTCTGACCTTTTGTGACTCATATTATGAGTTGTCAACATTGACCACACACAGCGGATTTCTTTGGTCAAAGGCAGTACATATGCCTAATTTGGTCAGTCATTGTGCATGGTAGCCACACCGTGCTACTACTGACTGAAGGTCGTTGTACTTGGTAGTTGTGAACCAATATTCCCATATCATTGTTTCCTCTCCTGACCGTTTGTGAGTCGTGTTATGGTTGGTCAACGTTCACCACCCATATTCAAATTCTATGGTCATGATCAGTGACATATGCCTAGTTTGGTTGTTTTGTGTGCATATTAGCCACACCGTGCCACTGCGTATTGAAGTCATTTGTCCGTTCTAGTCAATACATAGGCTTCCCAAACCATTGTCTCTCCCTCTGACCATTTGTGACTCGTGTTATGAGTTGTCAATGTTGACCACACATAGTGGACTTATTCGGCCGTAGTCAGTGACGTATGCATCCTTGGGCTGTTCACTGTGCACGCTAGCCATACCCTGCCACAGCTTGTTGAAGGTCTTTGTACTTGCTAGTTGATAACTAGTGTTCCCAACTCATTGTTTTCCCCTCTGACCATTTGTGACTTGTGTTATGCGTTTTCAACGTTGACCACATGAAGTGAAATTTGTTGGTCATGGTTAGTGACATATGCATAATTTGGTTGGTCACTGTGCATTGAAGCCACACAGTGCCACTACATATTGAAGGTATTTGTACTTGCTAGTCGATAACTAGTATTCACAAACCATTATCTTCCACCCTAGCCATTTGCGACTCGTGTTATGAGTTGTCAAAGTTTACCACACTAAGTGGCATTATTTTGTCATGGTTTGTGACATATGCCTATTTTGGTTGGTCATCGTGCATGGTCCCCACACTGTCCCACAACGTATTGAAGCCCATTGTGCTTGCTATTTGATACCTGGTGTTCCCAAACCATTGTTTCCCCCTCTGACCATTTGTGACTGGTATTCCGAGTTGTCAACGTTGACCACACACAGCGGATTTCTTTGGTCAAAGGCAGTACATATGCCTACTTTGGTCAGTCATTGTGCATGGTAGCCACACCGTGCTACTACTGATTGACGGTCATTGTACTTGGTAGTTGAGAACCAATATTCCCATAGCATTGTTTCCTCTCCTGACCCTTTGTGACTCATGTTATGGTTGGTCAATATTGACCACCCATATTGAAATTCTCTGGTCATGATTAGTGACATATGCCTAGTTTGGTTGTTTGGTGTGCATATTAGAACAAACCGTGCCACTACATATTGAAGTTCTTTGTCCTTTCTAGTGAATACATAGGCTTCCGAAACCATTATTTCTCCCTCTGACCATTTGTGACTCGTGTTATGAGTTGTCAATGTTGACCACACATAGTGGACTTATTCGGTCGTAGTCAGTGATGTATGCATCCTTTGGTTGGTCACTGTGCACGCTAGCCATACCGTGCCACTGCTTGTTGAAGGTCTTTGTACTTGCTAGTTGATAACTAGTGTTCCCAATGCATTTTTTTCCCCTCAAACCAGTTGTGACTCGTGTTATGCGTTTTCATCGTTGACCACGTGAAGTGAAACTTGTTTTTCATGGTTAGTGACATATGCATACTTTGGTTGGTCAATGTGCATTGAAGCCACATTGTGCCACTACATATTGAAGGTATTTGTACTTGCTAGTCGATAACTAGTATTCACAAACCATTATCTGCCACCCTGACCATTTGTGACTCGTGTTATGAGTTGTCAAAGTTTACCATACTTGGTGACATTATTTGGTCATGGTCAGTGACATATGCCTACTTTGGTTGGTCATCGTGCATGGTCTCCACACCGTGCCACAGCGTATTGAAGCCCCTTGTGCTTGCTATTTGATACTTGGTGTTCCCAAACCATTGTTTCCCCCTCTGACCATTTGTGACTCATATTATGAGTTGTCAACGTTGACCACACACAGCGGATTTCTTTCGTTAAAGGCAGTACATATGCCTACTTTGATCAGTCATTGTGCATGGTAGCCACACCGTGCTACTACTGACTAAAGGTCATTGTACTTGGTAGTTGAGAACCGATATTCCCATATCATTGTTTCCTCTCCTGACCGTTTGTGAGTTGTGTTATGGTTGGTCAACGTTCACCACGCATATTCAAATTCTCTGGTCATGATCAGTGACATATGCCTAGTTTGGTTGTTTGGTGTGCATATTAGCCACACCGTGCCACTACGTATTGAAGTCATTTGTCCGTTCTAGTCAATACATAGGCTTCCCAAACCATTGTCTCTCCCTCTGACCATTTGTGAATCGTGTTATGAGTTGTCAATGTTGACCACACATAGTGGACTTATTCGGCCGTAGTCAGTGACGTATGCATCCTTGGGCTGGTCACTGTGCACGCTAGCCATACCGTGCCACTGCTTGTTGAAGGTCTTTGTACTTGCTAGTTTATAACTAGTGTTCCCAACCTATTGTTTTCCCCTCTGACCATTTGTGACTCGTGTTATGCGTTTTCAACGTTGACCACATGAAGTGAAATTTGTTGGTCATGGTTAGTGACATATGCATAATTTGGTTGGTCACTGTCCATTGAAGCCACACTGTGCCACTACATATTGAAGGTATTTGTACTTGCTAGTCGATAACTATTATTCACAAACCATTATCTTCCACCCTAACCATCTGTGACTCGTGTTATGAGTTGTCAAAATTTACCACACTTAGTGGCATTATTTTGTCATGGTTTGTGACATATGCCTCCTTTGGTTGGTCATCGTGCGTGGTCCCCACAGCGTGCCGCAACGTATTGAAGCCCCTTGTGCTTGCTATTTGATACCTGGTGTTCCCAAACCATTGTTTCCCCATCTGACCATTTGTGACTGGTATTCCGAGTTGTCAACGTTGACCACACACAGCGGATTTCTTTGGTCAAAGGCAGTACATATGCCTACTTTGGTCGGTCATTGTGCATGGTAGCCACACCGTGCTACTATTGATTGACAGTCATTGTACTTGGTAGTTGAGAACCAATATTCCCATAGCATTGTTTCCTCTCCTGACCGTTTGTGACTCGTGTTATGGTTGGTCAATGTTGACCACCCATATTGAAATTCTCTGGTCATGATCAGTGACATATGCCTAGTTTGGTTGTTTGGTGTGCATATTAGAACAAACCGTGCCACTACGTATTGAAGTTCTTTGTCCTTTCTAGTCAATACATAGGCTTCCCAAACCATTGTCTCTCTCTCTGACCATTTGTGACTCGTGTTATGAGTTGTCAATTTTGACCACACACAGTGGACTTATTCGGTCGTAGTCAGTGATGTATGCATCCTTTGGTTGGTCACTGTGCACGCTGGCCATACCGTGCTACTGCTTGTTGAAGGTCTTTGTACTTGCTAGTTGATAACTAGTGTTCCCAATGCATTTTTTTCCCCTCTGACCAGTTGTGACTCGTGTTATGCGTTTTCAACGTTGACCACGTGAAGTGAAATTTGTTAGTCATGGTTAGTGACATATGCATACTTTGGTTGGTCACTGTGCATTGAAGCCACATTGTGCCACTACATATTGAAGGTATTTGTACTTGCTAGTCGATAACTAGTATTCACAAACCATTATCTGCCACCCTGACCATTTATGACTCGTGTTATGAGTTGTCAAAGTTTACCACACTTGGTGACACTATTTGGTCATGGTCAGTGACATATGCCTACTTTGGTTGGTCATCGTGCATGGTCTCCACACCGTGCCACAGCGTATTGAAGCCCCTTGTGCTTGCTATTTGACACTTGGTGCTCCCAACCCATTGTTTCCCCCTCTGACCATTTGTGACTCATATTATGAGTTGTCAACGTTGACCGCACACAGCGGATTTCTTTGGTCAAAGGCAGTACATATGCCTACTTTGGTCAGTCATTGTGCATGGTAGCCACACCGTGCTACTACTGACTGAAGGTCGTTCTACTTGGTAGTTGAGAACCAATATTCCCATATCATTGTTTCCTCTCCTGACCGTTTGTGAGTCGTGTTATGGTTGGTCAACGTTCACCACCCATATTCAAAATCTCTGGTCATGATCAGTGACATATGCCTAGTTTGGTTGTTGGGTGTGCATATTAGCCACACCGTGCTACTACGTATGGAAGTTCTTTGTCCTTTCTAGTCAATACATAGGCTTCCCAAACCATTGTCTCTCCCTCTGACCATTTGTGACTCGTGTTATGAGTTGTCAAAGTTTACCACACTTAGTGGCATTATTTGGTCATGGTTTGTGACATATGCCTACTTTGGTTGGTCATCGTGCATGGTCTCCACACCGTGCCACAACGTATTGAAGCCCCTTGTGCTTGCTATTTGATACCTGGTGTTCCCAAACCATTGCTTCCCCCTCTGACCATTTGTGACTCGTATTATGAGTTGTCAACGTTGACCACACACAGCGGATTTCTTTGGTCAAAGGCAGTACATATGCCTACTTTGGTCGGTCATTGTGCATGGTAGCCACACCGTGCTACTACTGA
>SZWC01002475.1:71317-97305 GCA_023375785.1 Penium margaritaceum | reverse complement strand
TGGTCACTGTGCATTGAAGCCACATTGTGCCACTACATATTGAAGGTATTTGTACTTGCTAGTCGATAACTAGTATACACAAACCATTCTCTTCCACCCTGACCATTTGTGAGTTGTGATATGAGTTGTCAAAGTTTACCACACTTAGTGACATTATTTGGTCATGGTTAGTGACATATGCCTACTTTGGCTGGTCATCGCGCATGGTCTCCACACCGTGCCACAATGTATTGAAGCCCCTTGTGCTTGCTATTTGATACCTAGTGTTCCCAAACCATTGTTTCCCCCTCTGACCATTTGTGACTCGTATTATGAGTTGTCAACGTTGACCAAACACAGCGGATTTCTTTGGTCAAAGGCAGTACATATGCCTACTTTGGCCGGTCATTGTGCATGGTAGCCACACCGTGCTACTACTGACTGAAGGTCGCTGTACTTGGTAGTTGAGAACCGATATTCCCATACCATTGTTTCCTCTCCTGACCGTTTGTGACTCGTGTTATTGTCAGAAGAATGCAGCAACAAGAATAGCGGCGGCAGAAGCAAGCAGAAGCATCGGAACATGCAAGTGTACGTCAGCAGAGTGACGTAGGCAAAAGCGGTCCGAGGAGTTAGTCGCAGGGGCTGATAGAGGCTGAGACGCAAGGTAGCCGAGGTAGACAGGTTGACGTAAGAGAGAGAGAGTGGTTGGCGAGAGGAGTGATGGTTGGCGGAGCGTGAGAGCTGAGCGAAGGAGCAAGAGTGACGGAGCGAAACGTTGAGAGTTGGCGGGGGCAGGAAATGCGAGGGATGGGCAGAGCGAAGACACGGCGGCGAAGCCGCGGAACCAAGGGGGGAAGAGGATGAGCAGAAATTTTCTGGTTAACTCAAGGGAATGAACATCCTCGGTATTAAAGGTCAGAACAGGACAAAAAGTACTACCTAACTGCTTCTTTTTGCTAGCCGGACGCGAGTGACAGATGTCACGTTATTAGGGGATAACTTGACAGTGGGGTCCGAACGGTCGAAAGACCAGAGGCCCGTTGGTCAAGGTGGTTCGGTGGCGGGACCTGAACCGTTATTGAGAAAGGGATTTCCTCATACTGTACTTCTGCACTGAGTCTGTTTCTTAAGGATATTTCGACACCCCCCTTGAAACTGACTCAGTGCAGATTGTATGTCCAGAGTTAGAGACAGTACCACCACTTCTGCTTTTAGCGAGATGAGGATGTCGGTGGACTGGGTAGGAGGTGGAGAGGAGGCATGTCTGGGATCTCAGGGAGGTCTTCCACGGTTATTCTTTCTGGTTGACTTGCCCTCCATCGATGTCCTCGTCGGAGTCTGCATTCATGGCGTATGTTGCTCATGAGACTTGAGATGTCACTTGAGCAAGGATCATAGGCCTGAAGAATGGAGTGGAATGGACGGTCGGTGGTGAGGTACAAGATGACCAGAGCTTGATATTCGGCAAGGAAGTAGTTGCTCCAGTCTTGCCGAATGTTGAGAGTGGAGAAGTCAACGTGGAAGTAATCTCGTTGTTTGCAGAAGATGTCCAAGAGTTCAAGGGTGCCAAAGCTCACATCTGCGTGCAGTTCGAGTGCAGCAAGCCACTCATTGTAGTTGGCTTCGCCGTGTGTGTGTGTGTGAGCAGAAGTTTTTGTGGGGGCGCAAGTCGTCGCGAAAAAGGCGATACGACCAAGCGGATCCTTGTGCCGAGCGAATGATAAGAGTGAATGATGGCAGAGGAACGATGGATGGCAGAGTGGGCGCAGGGGCAAGCCACGTGCGGTGATGGAAGTTTTGGCGTGTGCGCGGGTCGTCGCGATTCGAGCGATGCAACCGAGCAGATCCTTGTGCCGGGCTGAGGACGATTTTGCGGAAGGAGAGGAAGCGATTGATGGATGAGTGGGCGCAGGGGCGAGACCACGTGCGCTGCGAAGTTATGGCGTGGGCGCAGGTCGTCGCGGAAAGGCGATGCGACCGGGCGGATCCGTGTTCCGGGCTGAAAATGAAAGCTGAGGAAGTGATCGATTGATGAGTGGGCGCAGGGGCGAAACCTCGTGTGCTGAAGGAAGTGTTGGCGTGAGCGCAGGCCGTCGCGGAAAAAGGCGATGCGGCCGGGCGGATCCTTGTGCCGAGATGGAAGCGATTGAGGAGACAGAGGAAGCGATTGATTTGATGAGTGGGCGCAGGGGCGGAACCACGTGCGCGATAGAGCGATGCTGATGATGCTGATGCTGATAATGGATGGCGGCGCAGAGGATGCTTGATGATGGAGGAGGCGATGCGGAGGTGACGCGGGTGATGCTGATGGCGGAGAGGCGGAGATGAGGCAGGAACGGGCGACTGAGAGGACTGAATCAAGGACGAATGATGGAGACGACTGGAGACGAAGGCCGAGGGCTGGAGAAGACGAGAGGCAGAGGGCGATGCGAGTGAAGAGAGCGGAGATGAGGCGCGGTGCGGCAGGTGGAGGCGATGCGGTAGAAAGGCGGAGCGATGCAACTGCTTCTTTTCACTGTTCAGGAGAGTGACGGCTTGTTCCCCAGTTGGCTTGGAAGTGGGAGCATGAAGAATAGTGGTATCCGATATCCTGTCAGCTGAAGAGGTTGATTACGGTAGGGAGAGTCAGGCAGCGGGCAGGAACACTGAGCTGCTGTTGTTAGGAGAGTGACGGCTTGTTCCCCAGTTGGCTCGTGAATGGGAGCAAGAAGACTGGTGGTGTCCGATATCCTGACAGCGGCAGTTTTGGCTGCAGCTGCTGACAAGGCGAGGAGGCAATGCGGGAAGGCGGCTCGAGACGACGGATGCGGGCAGGATGAAGATGGCGACGACGAAGGAGTAGATGAAGGAGTTGAGGCAGGATGAAAGGGAGGAGATGTCAGCGGAGGTAGATGCGATGCGGTGACGGTGAATGGGAGGCTGCAGGAAGCTTCTTGATAGTTGACGGCAGGCAACAGCTCGAGAGTTGCTTGCTGCTGATGTGGGCGACTCGTCACCAGTTGTTAGCCACGGGCGCGTAGATGGGCGCAGGGCCTCCATGGGATGACAAGGTGTTCCTTCAGCGTGGAGAACTCGTCAGGCAAAGTTCCTGATGTCAGCTGCGAACGAAGCGGCGAGGCGCGAGATGGCGGTAGTGGCGGTAGGAGAATGCAGATTGAAGCATTGAGCCAAGGATGACGGCAGAGCAAAGACGCGGTCACGGGGCTCCAGGTGATGTTGCCTGAAGCTCTGATACCATGTCAGAAGAATGCAGCAACAAGAATAGCGGCGGCAGAAGCAAGCACAAGCATCGGAACATGCAAGTGTACGTCAGCAGAGTGACGTAGGCAAAAGCGGTTCGAGGAGTTAGTCGTAGGGGCTGATAGAGGCTGAGACGCGAGGTAGCCGAGGTAGACAGGTTGACGTGAGAGAGAGAGTGCTTGGCGAGAGGAGTGATGGTTGGCGGAGCGTGAGAGCCGAGCGAAGGAGCGAGAGTGACAGAGCGAAGCGTTGAGAGTTGGCGAGGGCAGGAAATGCGAGGGATGAGTACAGCGAAGACACGGCGGCGAAGCCGCGGAACCAAGGGGGGAACAGGATGAGCAGAACTGTTCTGGTTAACTAAAGGGAATGAACATCCTCAGTATTAAAGGTCAGAGCAGGACAAGGAGTACTACCTAACGGCTTCTTTTCGCTAGCCGGACGCGAGTGACAGATGTCACGTTATTCGGGGAAATCTTGACAGTGGGGTCCGAACGGTCGAACGACCAGAGGCCAGTTGGTCAAGGTGGTTCACTGGCGGGACCTGCAATGTTATTTAAAAGGGATTTCCTCGGACTGTACTTCTGCACTGAGTCTGTTTCTTACGAATATTCTGACAGTTATGGTTGGTCAACGTTGACCACCCACATTGAAATTCTCTGGTCATGATCAGTGACATATGCCTAGTTTGGTTGTTTGGTGTGCATATTAGCCACACCGTGCCACTACGTATTGAAGTTATTTGTCCTTTTTAGTCAATACATAGGCTTCCCAAACCATTGTCTCTCCCTCTGACCATTTGTGACTCGTGTTATGAGTTGTCAATGTTGACCACACATAGTGAACTTATTCGGTCGTAGTCAGTGACGTATGCATCCTTGGGTTGGTCACTGTGCACGCTAGCCATACCGTGCCACTGCTTGTTGAAGGTCTTTGTACTTGCTAGTTGATAACTAGTGTTCCTAACCCATTGTTTTCCCCTCTGACTATTTGTGACTCGTGTTATGCGTTTTCAAGGTTGACCACATTAAGTGAAAGTTGTTGGTCATGGCTAGTGACATATGCATAATTTGGTTGGTCATTGTGCATTGAAGCCACACCGTGCCACTACATATTGAAGGTATTTGTACTTGCTAGTCGATAACTAGTATTCACAAACCATTATCTTCCACCCTGACCATTTGTGACTCGTGTTGTGAGTTGTCAAAGTTTACCACACTTAGTGACATTATTTGGTCATGGTCAGTGACATATGCCTACTTTGGTTGGTCATCGTGCATGGACTCCACACCAGGCCACAACGTATTTAAGCCCCTTGTGCTTGCTATTTGATACCCGGTATTCCGACCCATTGCTTCCCCCTCTGACCATTTGCGACTCGTATAATGAGTTGTCAACATTGACCACACACAACGGATTTCTTTCCTCAATGGCAGTATATATGCCTACTTTGGTCGGTCATTGTGCATGGTAGCCACACCGTGCTACTACTGATTGACGGTCGTTGTACATGGTAGTTGAGAACCAATATTCCCATAGCATTGTTTCCTCTCCTGACTGTTTGTGACTCGTGTTGTGGTTGGTCAGTGTTTTCCACCCATATTGAAAGTCTCTGGTCATTATCAGTGACATATGCCTAGTTTGGTAAATTCGTGTGCATATTAACCACACCGTGCCACTACGTATTGGAGTTCTTTGTCCTTTCTAGTCAATACATAGGCTTCCCAAACCATTGTCTCTCCCTCTGATCATTTGTTACTCGTGTTATGAGTTGTCAATGTTGACCACACATAGTGGACTTATTCGGTCGTAGTCAGTGACGTATGCATCTTTTGGTTGGTCACTGTGCACGCAAGCCATACCGTGCCACTGCTTGTTGAATGTCTTTGTACTTGTTAGTTGATAACTAGTGTTCACAATCCATTGTTTCCCCCTCTGACCATATGTGAATCGTGTTATGCGTTTTCAACGTTGACCACATGAAGTGAAATTTGTTGGTCATGGTTAGTGACATATGCATACTTTGGTTGGTCACTGTGCATTGTAGCCACATTGTGCCACTACATATTGAAGGTGCTTGTACTTGCTAGTCGATAACTAGTATTCACAAACCGTTATCTTCCACCCTGACCATTTGTGACTCGTGTTATGAGTTGTCAATATTTACCACACTTAGTGGCATTATTTGGTCATGGTTTGTGACATATGCCTACTTTGGTTGGTCATCGTGCATGGTCTCCACACCGTGCCACAACGTATTGAAGCCCCTTCTGCTTGCTATTTGATACCTGGTGTTCCCAAACCATTGCTTTCCCCTCTGACCATTTGTGACTCGTATTATGAGTTCTCAACGTTGACCACACACAGCGGATTTCTTTGGTCAAAGGCAGTACATATGCCTACTTTGGTCGGTCACTGTGCATCGTAGCCACACCGTGCTACTACTAACTGACGGTCATTGTACTTGGTAGTTGAGAACCAATATTCCCATAGCATTGTTTCCTCTCCTGACCGTTTGTGACTCGTGTTATGGTTGGTCAATGTTGACCACCCATATTGAAATTCTCTGGTCATGATCAGTGACATATGCCTAGTTTGGTTGTTTGGTGTGCATATTAGCCACACCGTGCCACTACGTATTCAAGTTCTTCGTCCTTTCTAGTCAATACATAGGCTTCCCAAACCATTTTGTCTCCCTCTGACCATTTGTGACTCGTGTTAAAAGTTGTCAATGTTGACCACACATAGTGGACTTATTCGGTCGTAGTCAGTGATATATGCATCCTTTGGTTGGTCACTGTGCACGCTAGCCATACCGTGCCACTACTTGTTGAAGGTCTTTGTACTTGCTAGTTGATAACTAGTGTTCCCAACACATTGTTTTCCCCTCTGACCATTTGTGACTCGTGTTATGCGTTTTCAACGTTGACCACTTGAAGTGAAATTTGTTAGTCATGGTTAGTGACATATGCATACTTAGGTTGGTCACTGTGCATTGAAGCCACATTGTGCCACTACATATTGAAGGGATTTGTACTTGCTAGTCGATAATTAGTATTCACAAACCATTATCTGCCACCCTGACCATTTGTGACTCGTGTTATGAGTTGTCAAAGTTTACCATACTTGGTGACATTGTTTGGTCATGGTCAGTGACATATGCCTACTTTGGTTGGTGATCTTGCATGGTCTCCACACCGTGCCACAGCGTATTGAAGCCCCTTGTGCTTGCTATTTGATACTTGGTGTTCCCAAACCATTGTTTCCCCCTCTGACCATTTGTGAGTCGTATTATGAGATGTCAACGTTGACCACACACAGCGGCTGTCTTTGCTCAAAGGCAATACATATGCCTACTTTGGCCGGTTACTGTGTATGGTAGCCACACCGTGCTACTACTGACTGAAGGTCGTTGTACTTGGTAGCTAAGAACCGATATTCCCATACCATTGTTTCCTCTCCTGACCGTTTGTTACTCGTGTTATGGTTGGTCAACGTTGACCATCCATATTGAAATTCTCTTGTCATGATCAGTGGCATATGCCTAGTTTGGTTGTTTGGTGTGCATATTAGCCATACCGTGCCACTACGTATTGAAGTTATTTGTCCTTTCTAGTCAATACGTAGGCTTCCCAAACCATTGTCTCTCCCTCTGACCATTTTTGACTCGTGTTATGAGTTGTCAATGTTGATTACACATAGTGGACTTATTCGGCCGTAGTCCGCAACGTATGCATCATTGGGCTGGTCACTGTGCACGCTAGCCATACCGTGCCATTGCTTGTTGAAGGTGTTTGTACTTGCTAGTTGATAACTAGTGTTCCCAACCCATTGTTTTCCCCTCTGACCATTTGTGACTCGTGTTATGCATTTTCAACGTTGACCACGTGAAGTGAAATTTGTTGGTCATGGTTAGTGACATATGCATAATTTGGTTGGTCACTGTGCATTGAAGCCACACTGTGCCACTACATATTGAATGTATTTGTACTTACTAGTTGATAACTAGTATTCACAAACCATTATCTTCCACCTTGACCATTTGGGACTCGTGTTATGAGTTGTCAAAGTTTACCACACTTAGTGGCATTATTTGGTCATGGTTTGTGAAATATGCCTACTTTGGTTGGTCATCGTGCATGGTCCCCACACCATGCCACAACGTATTGAAGCCCCTTGTGCTTGCTATTTGATACCTGGTGTTCCCAAACCATTGTTTCCCCCTCTGACCATTTGTGACAGGTATTATGAGTTGTCAACATTGACCACACACAGCGGATTTCTTTGGTCAAAGGCAGTACATATGCCTACTTTGGTCGGTCATTGTGCATGGTAGTCACACCGTGCTACTACTGATTGATGGTCATTGTACTTCGTAGTTGAGAACCAATATTCTCATAGCATTTCTTCCTCTCCTGACCGTTTGTGACTCGTGTTATGGTTGGTCAATGTTGACCACTCATATTGAAATTCTCTGGTCATGATCAGTGACATATGCCTAGTTTGGTTGTTTGGTGTGCATATTAGCCACACCGTGCCACTACGTATTGAATTTCTTTGTCCTTTGTATTCAATACATAGGCTTCCCAAACCATTATCTCTCCCTCTGACCATTTGTGACAGGTATTATGAGTTGTCAACATTGACCACACACAGCGGATTTCTTTGGTCGAAGGCAGTACATATGCCTACTTTGGTCGGTCATTGTGCATGGTAGTCACACCGTGCTACTACTGATTGATGGTCATTGTACTTCGTAGTTGAGAACCAATATTCTCATAGCATTTCTTCCTCTCCTGACCGTTTGTGACTCGTGTTATGGTTGGTCAATGTTGACCACTCATATTGAAATTCTCTGGTCATGATCAGTGACATATGCCTAGTTTGGTTGTTTGGTGTGCATATTAGCCACACCGTGCCACTACGTATTGAATTTCTTTGTCCTTTGTATTCAATACATAGGCTTCCCAAACCATTATCTCTCCCTCTGACCATTTGTGACTCGTGAAATGAGTTGTCAACGTTGACTACACAGAGTGGACTTATTCGATCGTAGTCAGTGACGTACGCATCCTTTGGTTGGTCACAGTACACGCTATCCATACCGTGCCACTGCTTGTTGAAGGTCTTTGTACTTGCTACTTGATAACTAGTGTTCCCAACGCATTGTTTTCCCCTCTGACCATTTGTGACTCGTGTTATGCGTTTTCAACGTTGACCACATGAAGTGAAATTTGTTAGTCATGGTTAGTGACATATGCATACTTTGGTTGGTCACTGTGCATTGAAGCCACATTGTGCCACTACATATTGAAGGTATTTGTACTTGCTAGTCAATAACTTGTATTCACAAACCATTATCTGCCACCCTGACCATTTGTGACTTGTGTTATGAGTTGTCAAAGTTTACCATACTTGGTGACATTCTTTGGTCATGGTCAGTGCCATATGCCTACTTTGGTTGGTCATCGTGCATGGTCTCCACACCGTGCCACAGCGTATGGAAGCCCCTTGTGCTTGCCATTTGATTCCTGGTGTTCCCAAACCATTGCTTCCCCCCCTGACCATTTGTGACTCGTATTCTGAGTTGTCAACGTTGACCACACAGCGGATTTCTTTGGTCAAAGGGAGTGCATATGCCTACTTTGGTCGGTCATTGTGCATGGTAGCCACACCGTGCTACTATTGTTTGAAGGTCATTGTACTTGGTAGTTGAGAACCGATATTCCCATAGCGTTGTTTCGTCTCCTGACCGTTTGTGACTCGTGTTGTGGTTGGTCAACGTTGACCACCCTTATTGAAATTCTCTGGTCATGATCAGTGACATATACCTAGTTTGGTTGTTTGGTGTGCATATTAGCCACACCGTGCCACTACGTATTGAAGTTCTTTGTCCTTTATAGTCAATACATAGGCTTCCCAACCCATTGTCTCTCCCTCTGATCATTTGTGACTCATGTTATGAGTTGTCAATGTTGACCACACATAGTGGACTTATTCAGTCGTAGTCAGTGACGTATGCATCCTTTGGTTGGTCGCTGTGCACGCTAGCAATACCGTGCCACTGCTTGTTGAAGGTCTTTGTACTTGCTGGTTGATAACTAGTGTTCACAACCCATTGTCTCCCCCCTCTGACCATTTGTGAATCATGTTATGCGTTTTCAACGTTGACCACATGAAGTGACATTTGTTGGGCATGGTTAGTGACATATCCATACTTTAGTTGGTCACTGTGCATTGTAGCCACATTGTGCCACTACATATTGAAGGTGTTTGTACTTGCTAGTCGATAACTAGTATTCACAAACCATTATCTTCCACCCTGACCATTTGTGACTCCTGTTATGAGTTGTCAAAGTTTACCACACTTAGTGGCATTATTTGGTCATGGTTTGTGACATATGCCTACTTTGGTTGGTCATCGTGCATGGTCTCCAAACCGTGCCACAACGTATTGAAGCCCCTTGTGCTTGCTATTTGATACCTGGTGTTCCCAAACCATTGCTTCCCCCTCTGACCATTTGTGACTCGTATTATGAGTTGTCAACGTTGACCACACACAGCGGATTTCTTTGGTCAAAGGCAGTACATATGCCTACTTTGGTTGGTCATTGTGCATGGAATCCACACCGTGCTACTACTGATTGACGGTCATTGTACTTGGTAGTTGAGAACCAATATTCCCATAGCATTGTTTCCTCTCCTGAACGTTTGTGACTCGTGTTATGGTTGGTCAATGTTGACCACCCATATTGAAATTATCTGGTCATGATCAGTGACATATGCCTAGTTTGGTTGTTTGGTGTGCATATTAGCCACACTGTGCCACTACGTATTGAAGTTCTTTGTCCTTTCTAGTCGATACATAAGCTTCCCAAACCATTGTCTCTCCCTCACACCATTTGTGACTCGTGTTATGAGTTGTTAATGTTGACCACACATAGTGGACTTATTCGGTCGTAGTCAGTGATGTATGCATCTTTTGGTTGGTCACTGTGCACGCTAGCCATACCGTGCCACTGCTTGTTGAAGGTCTTTGTACTTGCTAGCTGATAACTAGTGTTCCCAACGCATTGTGTTCCCCTCTGACCATTTGTGACTCGTGTTACGCGTTTTCAACGTTGACCACATGAAGTGAAATTTGTTAGTCATGGTTAGTGACATATGCATACTTAGGTTGGTCACTGTGCATTGTAGCCACATTGTGCCACTACATATTGAGGGTATTTGTACTTGCTAGTCGATAACTAGTATTCACAAACCATTTTCTGCCACCCTGACCATTTGTGACTTGTGTTATGAGTTGTCAAAGTTTACCACACTTAGTGACATTATTTGGTCATGGTCAGTGACATATGCCTACTTTGTTTGGTCATCGTGCATGGTCTCCACACTGTGCCACAACATATTGAAGCCCCTTGTGCTTGCTATTTGATACCTGGTGTTCCCAAACCGTTGCTTCCCCCTCTGACCATTTGCGACTCGTATTATGAGTTGTCAACGTTGACCAAACACAACGGATTTATTTGCTCAAAGGCAGTATATATGCCTACTTTGGTCGGTCATTGTGCATGGTAGCCACACCGTGCTACTATTGATTGACGGTCGTCGTACTTGGTAGTTGAGAACAAATATTCCTATAGCATTTTTTCCTCTCCTGACCGTTTGTGACTCGTGTTGTGGTTGGTCAATGTTGACCACCCATATTGAAAGTCTCTGGTCATGATCAGTGACATATGCCTAGTTTAGTTGTTTCGTGTGCATATTAGCCACACCGTGCCACTACGTATTGAAGTTCTTTGTCCTTTCTAGTCAATAGATAGGCTTCCCAAACCATTGTCTCTCCCTCTAACCATTTGTGACTCGTGTTATGAGTTGTCAATGTTGATCACGCATAGTGGACTTATTCGGTCGTACTCAGTGACGTATGCATCCTTTGGTTGGTCACTGTGCACGCCAGCCATACCGTGCCACTGCTTGTTGAAGGTATTTGTACTTGCTAGTTGATAACTAGTGTTCCCAACTCATTGTTTTCCCCTCTGACCATTTGTGACTCGTGTTATGCGTTTTCAATGTTGACCACATGATGTGAAATTTGTTGGTCATGGTTAGTGACATCTGCATACTTTGGTTGGTCACTGTGCATTGAAGCCACATTGTGCCACTACATATTGAAGGTATTTGTACTTGCTAGTCGATAAATAGTATTCACAAACCATTATCTTCCACCCTGACCGTTTGTGACTCGTGTTATGAGTTGTCAAAGTTTACCACACTTGGTGACATTATTTGGTCATGGTCAGTGACATATGCCTACTTTGGTTGGTCATCGTGCATGGTCTCCACACCGTGCCACAGCGTATTGATGCTCCTTGTGCATGCTATTTGATACTTGGTGTTCCCAAACCATTGTTTCCCCCTCTGACCATTTGTGACTCGTATTATGAGTTGTCATCGTTGACCACTCACAGCTGATTTCTTTGGTCAAAGGCAGTACATATGCCTAGTTTGGTCGGTCATTGTGCATGGTAGCCACACCGTGCTACTTCTGACTGAATGTCGTTGTACTTGGTAGTTGAGAACCGATATTCACATAGCATTGTTTCGTCTCCTGACCGTTTGTGACTCATGTTATGGGTGGTCAACGTTGACCACCCTTATTGAAATTCTCTGGTCATGGTCAGTGACATATGCCTAGTTTGGTTGTTTAGTGTGCATAATAGCCACACCGTGCCACTACGTATTGAAGTTCTTTGTCCTTTCTAGTCAATACATAGGCTTCCCAACCCATTTTTGCTCCCTCTGATCATTTGTGACTCTTGTTATGAGTTGTCAATGTTGACCACACATAGTGGACTTATTCGGTCGTAGTCAGTGACGTATGCATCCTTTGGTTGGTCACTCTGCACGCTAGCCATACCGTGCCACTGCTTGTTGAAGGTCTTTGTACTTGCTGGTTGATAACTAGTGTATACAACCCATTGTTCCCCCTCTGACCATTTGTGAATCGTGTTATGCGTTTTCAACGTTGACCACATGAAGTGAAATTTGATGGTCATGGTTAGTGACATATGCATACATTGGTTGGTCACTGTGCATTGTAGCCACATTGTGCCACTACATATTGAAGGTGTTTGTACTTGCTACTTGATAACTAGTATTCACAAACCATTATCTTCCACCCTGACCATTTGAGACTCGTGTTATGAGTTGTCAAAGTTTACCACACTTAGTGGCATTATTTGGTCATGGTTTGTGACATATGCCTACTTTGGTTGGTCATCGTGCATGGCCTCCACACCGTGCCACAATGTATTGAAGCCCCTTGTGCTTGCTATTTGATACCTGGTGTTCCCAAACCATTACTTCCCCCTCTGGCCATTTGTGACTCGTATTATGAGTTGTCAACGTTGACCACACACAGCGGATTTATTTGGTCAAAGGCAATACATATGCCTACTTTGGTCGGTCATTGTGCATGGTAGCCACACCGTGCTACTACCGATTGATGGTCATTGTACTTGGTAGTTGAGAACCAATATTCCCATAGCATTGTTTCCTTTCCTGACTGTTTGTGACTCGTGTTATGGTTGGTCAATGTTGACCACCCATGTTGAAATTCTTTGGTCATGATCAGTGACATATGCCTAGTTTAGTTATTTGGTGTGCATATTAGCCACACCGTGCCACTACGTATTGAAGTTCTTTGTCCTTTCTAGTCAATACATAGGCTTCCCAAACCATTGTCTCTCCCTCTTACCATTTTTGACTCGTGTTATGAGTTGTCAATGTTGACCACACATAGTGGACTTATTCGGTCGTAGTCAGTGACGTATGCATCCTTTGGTTGGTCAATGCACGCTAGCCATACCGTGCCACTGCTTGTTCAAGGTCTTTGTACTTGCTAGTTGATAACTTGTGTTCCCAACGCATTGTTTTCCCCTTTGACCATTTGTGACTCGTGTTATGCGTTTTCAACGTTGAACACACGAAGTGAAACTTGTTAGTCATGGTTAGTGACATATGCCTACTTTGGTTGGTCACAGTGCATTGAGGCCACATTGTGCCACTACATATTGAAGGTATTGGTACTTGCTATTCTATAACTAGTATTCAAAAACCATTATCTGCCACCCTGACCATTTGTGACTCGTGTTATGAGTTTTCAAAGTTTACCATACTTGGTGACATTATTTGGTCATGGTCAGTGACATATGCCGACTTTGGTTGGTCATCGTGCATGGTCTCCACACCGTGCCACAGCGTATTGAAGCCCCTTGTGCTTGCTATTTGATACTTGGTGTTCCCAAACCATTTTTTCCCCCTCCGAGTATTTGTGACTCGTATTATGAGTTGTCAACGTTGACCACACACAGCGGATTTCTTTGGTCAAAGGCAGTACATATGCCTACTTTGGCTGGTCATTGAGCATGGTAGCCACACTGTGCTACTACTGACTGAAGGTCGTTGTACTTGGTAGTTGAGAACCGATATTCCCATAGCATTGTTTCCTCTCCTGACCGTCTGTGACTTGTGTTATGGTTGGTCAACGTTGACCACCCATATTGAAATTCTCTGGTCATGATCAGTGACATATGCCTAGTTTGGTTGTTTGGTGTGCATATTAGCCACACCGTGCCACTACGTATTGAAGTAATTTGTCCTTTCTAGTCAATACATAGGCTTCCCAAACCATTGTCTCTCCCTCTGACAATTTGTGACTCGTGCTATGAGTTGTAAATGTTGACCACACATAGTGGACTTATTCGGCCGTAGTCAGTGACGTATGCATCCTTGGGCTGGTCACTGTGCACGCTAGCCATACCGTGCCACTGCTTGTTGAAGGTCTTTGTACTTCCTAGTTGATAACTAGTGTTTGCAACCCATTGTTTTCCCCTCTGACCATTTGTGACTCGTGTTACGTGTTTTCAACGTTGACCACATGAACTGAAATTTGTTGGTCATGGTTAGTGACATATGTATAATTTGGTTGGTCACTGTGCATTGAAGCCACACTGTGCCGCTACATATTGAAGGTTTTTGTACTTGCTAGTCGATAACTAGTATTCATAAACCATTATCTTCCATCCTGACCATTTGTGACTCGTGTTATGAGTTGTCAAAGTTTACCACACTTGCTAGTCAATAAATATCAAAAGGTTTCTCCCTTTGACACCAGGTCGGTTTTTGTTGATTTGTTACGCGAAGGTGCCTTCACTGGAATACTCCCTCCTACCCCCCTAGAGGGATGTTCCGTGGACGACCTGGAGGACAGATTTGCGACCGAATTATGACACCCCCCCTACCCCCCCCCCCACGGCTTAGGCTCGAAGGTAGAGTTGAGGTATCAAAACACGCCCCCCCCCCAGGTCGTGAGCCTATTATATATTGCGCGTACGAGGATTCAAACCTAGGACCTACCCCTCCAGAATCTAACTCTATAAGCACTAAGCCAACTCACACGGTGTTCATATGATGCCCAAGTGACATTATAAGTGTTGCTATGTGTAAAGGACACTAAATAAGGGGGTGTAAGATTAGAGGGTAGTTTTCAAAATTATGAATGATAACAAAGTTAGTTTGTTCATAAATAATTCACGCAGACTGAATTTCAGGTTTTGTAACTTCGAGCTTGAATAACCTCTCAACCATTGCTCCGATTGACCAGCCGTAAGAAGGAAAGTTGACAACACACAGTGAAACTCTTTTTATGATATTTAGTGACACAATAATACTTTGGTTGGTCATTGTGCATGGTAGCCACACCGTGCCACCACTTATCGAAGGTCTTTGTACTTGCTAGTCAATACCACGTATTCCCAAACCATTGTTTCTCCCTCTGCCCATTTTTTACTTGTATTATGAGTTGTGAACGTTTACCACAAACACTAAACTTCTTTGGTCATGAGCAGTGATGTATGCCTACTTGGATAGGTCATTGTGCATGATAGCCACACCGTGCCAGTACACACGAAAGAGATTTGTACTTCCTAGAAGATACCTAGCGTTTTGAAACCATTGCTTCCCCCTCTGACCATTTGTGACTCATGTTATGGGTTGTGAACGTTGACCACCCATATTGAAATTCTTTGGTCATTGTTAGTGACATATACCTAGTTTGGTTTGTCAGTGTCAGTGGTTACCACTCCGTGTCACCATGTATTGAAGGTCTTTGTGCTTTCTAGTTTATAGCTAGTGTTTCCAAACCATTGTTACCCCCCTCTGACTATCAGTAACTTGTGTTGTGAGTTGTCAACGTTGACCACATTAAGTGAAATTTGTTGGTCATGATCAGTGACATGTGCATACTTTGGTTGGTCACTAAACATTGTATCCACACGCTGCCACTACATATTGAAGGTATTTGTACTTGCTAGTTGATAACTAGTATTCACAAACCATTATCTTGCACCCTGACCATTTTTGACTCGTGTTATGAGTTGTCAAAGTGTACAACACTTAGTGACATTATTTGGTCATGGTCAGTGACATATGCCTACTTTGGTTAGACATCGTACATGGTATCCACACCGTGGCACAGCTTATTGAAGGTCCTTGTGCTTGCTAGTTGATACCTGGTGTTCCCAAGCCATTGTCTCCCCCTCTGACCATTTGTGACTCCTATTATGAGTAGTCAACATTGACCACACACAGCGGATTTCTTTGGTCAAAGGCAGTACATGTGCCTACTTTGGTCGGTCATTGTACATGGTAGCCACACCGTGCTTATAATGATTGAAGGTCGCTGTACTTGCTAGTTGATAACTGATATTCCCAGACCATTGTTTCCCCCTCTGACCGTTTGTGACTCGTGTTGTGGTTGGTGAATGTTGACCACCCATATTGAAAATCTCTAATCATGGTCATTGACATAAGCCTGGTTTTGGTTGTTTGTTGTGCATGGTAGCCACAACGTGCCACTACGTATTGAAGTTCTTTGTCATGTCCAGTCAATATACAGGGTTCCCAAACCATTGTCTCTCCCTCTGACCATTTGTGACTCGTGTTATGAGTTGTCAATGTTGACCGTACATAGTGGACTTCTTCGGTCATAGTCAGTGACACATGCATCATTTGGTTGGTCACTGTGCATGCTAGCCACACCGTGCCACTACTTGTTGAGAATCTTTCTACTTGCTAGTTAATAACTAGTATTCCCAACCCATGGTTTCCCCCTCTGACCATATGTGACTCATGTTATGAGTTTTCAACGTTGACCACACACTGTGAAACCCGTTTGGTCATGGTTAGTGACATATGTCTACTTTGGTTTGTCACTGTACATGGTTACCACGCCGTTTCACTACGTATCGAAGGTCTATGTGCTTTCTAGTTGATAGCTAGTGTTCCCAAACCATTGCTACCCCCTCTGAATATATGTGACTCGTGTTGTGAGTTGTCAACATTTACCACATGAAGTGAATTTTTTCCGTCATGGTCAGTGACATATGCATACTTTGGATGGTCACTGTGCATTGAAGACACATTGTTCCACTACATGTTGAAGGTATTTGTACTTGCTAGTCGATAACTAGTATCCACAAACCATTATCTTCCACCCTGACCATTTGTGAGTTGTGTTATGAGTTGTCAAAGTTTACCACACTTAGTGACATTATTTGGTCATGGTTAGTGACATATGCCTAATTTGGCTGGTCATTGTACATGGTCTCCATACCGTGCCACAATGTATTGAAGCCCCCTGTGCTTGCTATTTGATACCTGGTGTTCCAAACCCATTGTTTCCCCATCTGACTATTTGTGACTCGTATTATGAGTTGTCAACGTTGACCACACACAGCGGATGTCTCTGGTCAAAGGCAGTACATATGCCTACTTTGGCCGGTCATTGTGCATGGTAGCCACACCGTGCGACTACTGACTTAAGGTCGTCGCACTTGGTAGTTGAGAACCGATATTCCCATAACATTGCTTCCTCTCCTGACCGTTTGTGACTCGTGTTATGGTTGGTCAACGTTGACCACCCACATTGAAATTCTCTGGTCATGATCAGCGACATATGCCTAGTTTGGTTGTTTGGTGTGCATATTAGCCACACCGTGCCACTACGTATTGAAGTTATTTGTCCTTTCTAGTCAATACATAGGCTTCCCAAACCATTGTCTCTCCCTCTGACCATTTCTGACTCGTGTTATGAGTTATCAATGTTGACCACACATAGTGGACTTATTCGGCCATAGTCAGTGACGTATGCATCCTCGGGCTGGACACAGTTCACGCTAGCCATATCGTGCCACTGCTTGTTGAAGGTCTTTGTACTTGCTAGTTGATAACTAGTGTTCCCAACCCATTGTTTTCCCCTTTGACCATTTGTGACTCGTGTTATGTGTTTTCAACGTTGACCACATGAAGTGAAATTTGCTGGTCATGGTTAGTGACATATGCATAATTTTGTTGGTCACTATGCATTGAAGCCACACTGTGCCACTACATATTGAAGGTATTTGTACTTGCTAGTCGATAACTAGTATTCACAAACCATTATCTTCCACCCTGACCATTTGTGACTCGTGTTATGAGTTGTCAAAGTTTACCACACTTGCTAGTCAGTAAGTAGCAAAAGGTTTCTCCCTTTGACACCAGGTTGGTTTTTGTTGACTTGCTATGCGTAGGTGCCTTCACTCGAATACTCCCTCCCACCCCCCTAGAGGGATGTTCCGTGGACAACCTAGAGGACAGATTTGCGACCGCATTATGACACCCCCCATACCCCCCCACGACTTAGGCTCGAAGGTAGAGTTGAGGTATCACAACACGGCCGCCCCCCCCCCCAGGGTCGGGAGCCTATTGTATATTGCACGTATGAGGATTCAAACCTAGGACCTACCGCTCCAGAATCTAACTCTAAAAGCACTAAGCCAACTCACACAGTGTTCATATGATGTCCAAATGACATTATAAGGGTTCCTATGTGTAAAGGGCATTGAATAAGGGGGTGTAAGATTAGAGGGTAGTTTTCAAAATTATGAATGATAACAAAGTTTACTCATAAACAATTGACGCAGAGGGAATTTCATATTTTGCAACTTCGAGCTTGAATAACCTCTCAACCATTGCTCCGATTGACCAGCCGTAAGAAGGAAAGTTGACAACACACAGTGAAACTCTTTTTATGATATTCAGTGATACAAGAATACTTTGGTTGGTCATTGTGCATGGTAGCCACATCGTGCCACCACTTATCGAAGGTCTTTGTACTTGCTAGTCAATACCATGTATTCCCAAACCATTGTTTCTCCCTCTGTCCATTTTTTACTTGTATTATGAGTTGTGAACATTGATCACACACGCAAAACGTCTTTGGTCATGAGCAGTTATGTATGCCTACTAGGATAGGTCTTTGTGCACGGTAGCCACACCGTGCCAATACACACGAAAGATATTTGTACTTCCTACAAGATACATAGCGTTTTGAAACCATTGCTTCCCCCTCTGACCATTTGTGACTCATGTTATGGGTTGTGAACGTTGACCACCCATGTTGAAATTCTTTGGTCATTGTCAGTGACATATGCCTAGTTTGGTTTGTCGCTGTCAGTGGTTACCACGCCGTGTCACTATGTATTGAAGGTCTTTGTGCTTTCTACTTGATAGCTAGTGTTTCCAAACCATTGTTACCCCCCTCTGACTATCAGCAACTCGTGTTGTGAGTTGTCAACGTTGACCACATGAAGTGAAATTTGTTGGTCATGGTCAGTGACATGTGCATAGTTTGCTTGGTCACTGTGCATTGTAGCCACACGGTGCCACTACATATTGAAGGTATTTGTACTTGCTAGTCGATAACTAGTATTCACAAACCATTATGTTGCACCCTGACCATTTGTGACTCGTGTTAAGAGTTGTCAAAGTTTACAACACTTAGTGACATTATTTGGTCATGGTCAGTGACATATGCCTAGTTTGGTTGGACATCGTGCATGGTATCCACACCGTTGCACAGCTTATTGAAGGTCCTTGTGCTTGCTAGTTGATACCTGGTGTTCCAAAACCATTGTCTCCCCCTCTGACCATTTGTGACTCCTATTATGAGTTGTCAACATTGACCACACACAGCGGATTTCTTTTGTCAAAGGCAGTACATGTGCCTACTTTGGTCGGTCCTTGTGCATGGTAGCCACACTGTGCTTATAATGATTGAAGGTCGCTGTACTTGCTAGTTGAGAACTGATATTCCCAGACCATTGTTTCCCCCTCTGACCGTTTGTGACTCGTGTTGTGGTTGGTGAATGTTGACCACCCATATTGAAAATCTCTGGTCATGGTCATTGACATAAGCCTGGTTTTGGTTATTTGGTGTGCATAGTAGCCACAACGTGCCACTACGTATTGAAGTTCTTTGTCGTTTCCAGTCGAAATATAGGGTTCCCAAACCATTGTCTCTCCCTCTGACCATTTGTGACTCGTGTTATGAGTTGTCAATGTTGACCGTACATAGTGGACTTCTTCGGTCATAGTCAGTGACACATGCATCCTTTGGTTGGTCATTGTGCATGCTAGCCACACCGTGCCACAACTTGTTGAAAATCTTTCTACTTGCTAGTTAATAACTAGTGTTCCCAACCAATGGTTTCCCCCTCTGACCATTTGTGACTCATGTTATGAGTTTTCAACGTTGACCACACACTGTGAAATCCATTTGGTCGTGGTTAGTAACATATGCCTACTTTGGTTTGTCACTGTACATGGTTACCACGTCGTTTCACTACGTATCAAAGGTCTACGTGCTTTCTAGTTGATAGCTAGTGTTCCCAAACCATTGCTACCCCCTCTGAATATCTGTGACTCGTGTTGTGAGTTGTCAACATTGACCACATGAAGTGAGATTTTTCCGTCATGGTCGGTGACATATGCATACTTTGGATAGTCACTGTGCATTGAAGCCACATTGTGCCACTACATATTGAAGGTATTTGTACTTGCTAGTCGATAACTAGTATCCACAAACCATTATCTTATTTTATGACCATTTGTGAGTTGTGTTATGAGTTGTCAAAGTTCACCACACTCAGTGACATTATTTGGTCATGGTTAGTGACATATGCCTACTTTTGCTGGTCATCGTGCATGGTCTCCACACCGTGCCACAATGTATTGAAGCCCCTTGTGCTTGCTATTTGAAACCTGGTGTTCCCAACCCATTGTTTCCCCCTCTGACCAGTTGTGACTCGTATTATGAGATGTCAACGTTGACCACACACAGCGGATTTATCTGGTCAAAGGCAGTACATATGCCTACTTTGGCCGGTCGTTGTGCATGGTAGCCACACCGTGCTACTACTGACTGAAGGTCGTTGTACTTGGTAGTTGAGAACCGATATTCCCATATCATTGTTTCCTCTCCTGACAATTTGTGACTCGTGTTATTGTTGGTCAACGTTGACCAACCACATTGAAATTCTCTGGTCATGATCAGTGACATATGCCTAGTTGGTTGTTTGGTGTGCATATTAGCCACACCGTGCCACTACGTATTGAAAATATTTGTCCTTTATAGTCAATACACAGGCTTCCCAAACCATTGTCTCTCCCTCTGACCATTTGTGACTCGTGTTATGAGTTGTCAATGTTGACCACACTTAGTGGACTTATTCGGTCGTGGTCAGTGACGTATGCATCCTTGGGTTGGTCACTGTGCACGCTAGCCATACCGTGCCACTGCTTGTTGAAGGTCTTTGTACTTGCTAGTTGATAACTAGTGTTCCCAACCCTTTGTTTCCCCCTCTGGCCATTTGTGACTCGTGTTATGCGTTTTCAATGTTGACCACATGAAGTGAAATTTGTTGGTCATGGTTAGTGACATATGCATAATTTGGTTGGTCACTGTGCATTGAATCCACACTTTGCCACTACATATTGAAGGTATTTGTACTTGCTATTCGATAACTAGTATTCACAAACTATTATCTTCCACCTTGACCATTTGTGACTTGTGTTATGAGTTGTCAAAGTTTACCACACTTGGTGACATTATTTGGTCATGGTCAGTGACATATGCCTACTTTGGTTGGTCATCGTGCATGGTCTCCACACCGTGCCACAGCGTATTGATGCCCCTTGTACTTTGTATTTTATACTTGGTGTTCCCAACCCATTGTTTCCACCTCGGACCATTTGTGACTCGTGTTATGAGTTGTCAAAGTTTACCACACTTGGTGACATTATTTGGTCATGGTCAGTGACATATGCCTACTTTGGTTGGTCATCGTGCATGGTCTCCACACCGTGCCACAGCGTATTGATGCCCCTTGTACTTTGTATTTTATACTTGGTGTTCCCAACCCATTGTTTCCACCTCGGACCATTTGTGACTCGTATTATGAGCTGTCAACGTTGACCACACACAGCGGACTTCTTTGCTCAAAGGCAGTACATATGTCTAGTTTGGTCGGTCATTGTGCATTGTAGCCACACCGTGCTACTACTGACTGAAGGTCGTTGTACTTGGTAGTTGAGAACCGATATTCCCATAGCATTGTTTCCTCTCCTTACCGTTTGTGACTCGTGTTATGGGTTGTCAATGTTGACCACCCATATTGAAATTCTCTGGTCATGATCAGTGACATATGCCTAGTTTGGTTGTTTGGTGTGCATATTAGCCACACCGTGCCACTACGTATTGAAGTTCTTTGTCCTTTCGAGTCAATACATAGGCTTCCCAAACCATTGTCTCTCCCTCTGACCATTTGTGACTCATGTTATGATTTGTCAATGTTCACCACACATAGTGGACTTATTCGGTCGTAGTCAGTGGCGTATGCATCCTTTGGTTGGTCACTGTGCACGCTAGCCATACCGTGCCACTGCTTGTTGAAGGTATTTGTACTTGCTAGTTGATAACCAGTGTTCCCAACGCATTGTTTTCCCCTCTGACCATTTGTGACTCGTGTTATGCGTTCTCAACGTTGACCACATGAAGTGAAATTTGTTGGTCATGGTTAGTGACATCTGCATACTTTGGTTGGTCACTGTGCATTGAAGCCACATTTTGCCACTACATATTGAAAGTATCTGTACTTGCTAGTCGATAACTAGTATTCACAAACCATTCTCTTCCACCCTGAAAATTTGTGACTCGTGTTATGAGTTGTCAAATTTTACCACATTTGGTGATATTATTTGGTCATGGTCAGTGACATATGCCTACTTTGGTTGGTCATCGTGCATGGTCTCCACACCGTGCCACAGCATATTGATGACCCATGTGCTTGCTATTTGATACTTGGTGTTCCCAAACCATTGTTTCCCCCTCTGACCATTTGTGACTCGTAGTATGAGCTGTCAACGTTGACCACACACAGCGGATTTCTTTGGTCAAAGGCAGTACATATGCCTATTTTGGTCGGTCATTGTGCATGGTAGCCACACCGTGCTACTACTGACTGAATGTTGTTGTACTTGGTAGCTGAGAACTGATATTCCCATAGCATTGTTTCCTCTCCTGACCGTTTGTGACTCGTGTTATGGTTGGTCAACGTTGACCACCCTTATTGAAATTCTCTGGTCATGATCAGTGACATATGCCTAGTTTGGTTGTTTGGTGTGCATATTAGCCACGCCGTACCACTATGTATTGAAGTTATTTGTACTTTCTAGTCAATACATAGGCTTCCCAAACCATTGTCTCTCCCTCTGATCATTTGTGACTCGTGTTATGAGTTGTCAATGTTGACCACACATAGTGGACTTATTCGGTCGTAGTCAGTGACGTATGCATCCTTTGGTTGGTCACTGTGCATGCTAGCCATACTGTGCCACTGCTTGTTGAAGGTCTTTGTACTTGCTGGTTGATAACTAGTGTTCACAACCCATTGTTTCCCCCTCTGACCATTTGTGAATCGTGTAACGCGTTTCCAACGTTGTTCACATTAAGTGAAATTTGTTGGTCATGGTTAGTGACATATGCATACTTTGGTTGGTCACAGTGCATTGTAGCCACATTGTGCCACTACGTATTGAAGGTGTTTCTACTTGCTAGATGATAGCTAGTATTCGCAAACCATTATCTTCCACCCTGACCATTTGTGACTCGTGTTATGAGTTGTCAAAGTTTACCACACTTAGTGGCATTATTTGGTCATGGTTTGTGACATATGCCTACTTTGGTTGGTCATCGTGCATGGTCTCCACACCGTGCCACAATGTATTGAAGCCCCTTGTGCTTGCTATTTGATTCCTGGTGTTCCCAAACCATTGCTTCCCCCTCTGACCATTTGTGACTCGTATTATGAGTTGTCAACGTTAACCACACATAGCGGATTTCTTTGGTCAAAGGCAGTACATATGCCTAGTTTGGTCGGTCTTTGTGCATGATAGCCACACCGTGCTACTACAGACTGAAGGTCGTTGTACTTGGTAGTTGAGAACCGATATTCCCAAAGCATTGTTTCCTCTCCTGATGGTTTGTGACTCGTGTTATGGTTGGTCAACGTTGACCACCATTATTGAAATTCTCTGGTCATGATCAGTGACATATGCCTAGTTTGGTTGTTTGGTGTGCATATTAGCCACACCGTGCCACAACGTATTGAAGTTGTTTGTGCTTTCCAGTCAATACATAGGCTTTCCAAACAATTGTCTCTCCCTCTGACCATTTGTGAGTCGTGTTATGAGTTGTCAATGTTGACCACACATAGTGGACCTCTTCGGTCGTAGTCAGTGATGTATGCATCCTTTGGTTGGTCACTGTGCACGCTAGCCATACCGTGCCGCTGCTTGTTCAAGGCCTTTGTACTTGCTAGTTGATAACTAGTGTTCCCAACACATTGTTTTCCCCTCTGACCATTTGTGACTCGTGTTATGCGTTTTCAACGTTGACCAAATGAAGTGAAATTTGTTGGTCATGGTTAGTGACATCTGCATACTTTGGTTGGTCACTGTGCATTGAAGCCACATTGTGCCACTACATATTGAAGGTATTTGTACTTGCTAGTCGATAACTAGTATTCACAAACCATTATCTGCCACCATGACCATTTGTGACTCGTGTTATGCGTTTTCAACGTTGACCACATGAAGTGAAATTTGTTGGTCATGGTTAGTGACATCTGCATACTTTGGTTGGTCACTGTGCATTGAAGCCACATTGTGCCACTACATATTGAAGGTATTTGTACTTGCTAGTCGATAACTAGTATTCACAAACCATTATCTGCCACCATGACCATTTGTGACTCGTGTTATGAGTTGTCAAAGTTTACCACACTTGGTGACATTATTTGGTCATGGTCAGTGACATATGCCTACTTTGGTTGGTCATCGTGCATGGTCTCCACACCGTGCCGCAGCGTAATGATGCCCCTTGTGCTTGCTATTTGATACTTGGTGTTCCCAACCCATTGTTTCCCCCTCTGACCATTTGTGACTCGTATTATGAGTTGTCAACGTTGACCACACACATCGGATTTCTTTGGTCAAAGGCAGTACATATGCATATTCTGGTCGGTCATTGTGCATGGTAGCCACACCGTGCTACTACTGACTGAATGTCGTTGTACTTGCTAGTTGAGAACCAATATTCCCATAGCATTGTTTCCTCTCCTGACCGTTTGTGAGTCGTGTTATGGTTGGTCAACGTTGACCACCCATATTGACATTCTCAGGTCATGATCAGTGAAATATGCCTAGTTTGGTTGTTTGGTGTGCATATTAGCCACACCGCGCCACTATGTTTTGAAGTTCTTTGTCCTTTCTAGTCAATACATAGGCTTCCCAAACCATTGTCTCTCCCTCTGACCATTTGTGCCTCGTATTATGAGTTGTCCATGTTGATCACACATAGTGGACTTATTCGGTCGTAGTCAGTGACGTATGAATCCTTTGGTTGGTCACTGTGCACGCTAGCCATACCGTGCAACTGCTTGTTGAAGGTATTTATACTTGCTAGTTGATAAATAGTGTTCGCAACTCATTGTTTTCCCGTCTGACCATTTGTGACTCGTGTTATGCGTTTTCAACGTTGACCACCTGAAGTGAAATTTGTTGGTCATGGTTAGTGACATCTGCATACTTTGGTTGGTCATTGTGCATTGAAGCCACATTGTGCCACTACATATTGAAGGTGTTTGTAGTTTCTAGTCAATAACTAGTATTCACAAACCATTATCTTCTACCCTGACCATTTGTGACTCGTGTTATGAGTTGTCAAAGTTTACCACCCTTGGTGACATTATTTGGTCATGATCAGTGACATATGCCTACTTTGGTTGGTCATCGTGCCTGGTCTCCACACCGTGCCACAGCGTATCGATGCCCCTTGTGCTTGCTATTTGATACTTGGTGTTCCCAAACCATTGTTTGCCCCTCTGACCATTTGTGACTCGTATTATGAGTTGTCAACGTTGACCACACACAGCGGATTTCATTGGTCAAAGGCAGTACATATGCCTAGTTTGGTCGGTCATTGTGCATGGTAGCCACACCGTGCTACTACTGACAGAATGTTGTTGTACTTGGTAGTTGAGAACCGATATTCCCACAGCATTGTTTCCTCTCCTGACCGTTTGTGACTCGTGTTATGGTTGGTCAACGTTGACCACCCTTATTGAAGTTCTCTGGTCATGATCAGTGACATATGCCTAGTTTGGTTGTTTGGTGTGCATATTAGCCACACCGTGCCACTACGTATTGAAGTTCTTTGTCCTTTCTAGTCAATACATAGGCTTCCCAAACCATTGTCTCTCCCTCTGATCATTTGTGACTCGTGTTATGAGTTGTCAATGTTGACCACACATAGTGGACTTATTCGG